>JABEVS010000425.1:20352-50001 GCA_018290735.1 Coelastrella sp. MACC-549
CCCCCGCCTCCTGGCCCAATCCATGTGCATTCCTGTCGCTCTGTGCCTCACTTCTCTTCTGCAGCACATCGTGCGGCGTGGTCAGCCCATAGCTGGTCCGCCGGGACCAATCATTGTGGCAACACGCAATGACTCACTGGACGCCATAGTAGATGCAACACCAGAAGACAGGAGGCAAGGTGGGCCGACCCCGATCTCCCCCCATCTCTGTCCAGCAGGCTCTGTGGCTCATGGCCGCATCTCCTCAGTGACACACACCTGAACCCTGGAAGTAGCAGCCTATCTGCCTCAGCTTTGAAATGGATGTGCACCATCAGGCTGTTTCTGAGCCCATTGCTGGTATTTGACGCATCATGACAGACGTGCTCATCCCTGTTTCACTGGGACTTGAACTGCAGACCTTGTGTTCATACAGAATGGCATGCTGCAGCCCTGGCTGGACTCCCGTGGCCTCGGGGACAACACTCAGGTGAGAGAGCTTTGGTGCTGCTGCACACGCACGTGCCTGTGAGCAGTGTCACTTGACTGTTTACTGCTATGCGTTGTCAGCAGGAGACAACCTGCCCAAAGTATTGTCTGGTGTAAGGACTGCCAGGTTTTGAGGCATGCCTCTCCTAGGGCTGTATACTCGACACCGAATTGCCCTTGCAGTGCCATCATACAGTCAAAAACCCCAGCACCTGGCTACTGCTGCTGCTGCTTCATGCATGCAACCTCGTCTGTGTCCAACCCTTGCCTGCCCTCCTGCCTCTTTGTAGGTGCTTGTGTACTTTGCTGTTGCTAAGCTTGGTGAGCGGCCACTTGACGGCAGAACAGATGTTAACCCAGAAGGCCTCACTGCAGGTGAGAGCAGACAACATATTGAGGAGATATTAGGCAGTACATGCATACTGCACATAGCCTGCTTGTGTTTCACTGTCATGGACATGCTGTCAAACGGCTGTTGAAGGTGAAGCACAGGGCAGGTATGTGCCCCTGACACTGATCATCACAGTGGTTGTTGCTGAAGTGTGACTGGTGGAGCAACAACTGTCAGAGAAGGTTCAGGAAAGTCAGCTCGTATAGCAGAGTGGTGTTCTTTGCATCATATCGTGCCACAGTCCTGGCAGAAAGGCGCTGTACCTGTTGTGATGCTGGCAGCCCCCTTCTGATGACCAAAGCATCCTGCGGTCTTGGGCAGACCAGCAAGTGCGTGGTAACCTCATCAAGCCATGTGTGTTGCACTGAAAATCTGTTCTCTTGCAGCCTATGGACGTCATGCTTCTGCTGTTGCTGCCCGGCTGGGTGCTGGTGGTCTCAGCTGCAAGGTGTTGGACAGGCCTAATTTCACTAAAGCAATGCTGGAGAAGCTGGTGTGGATTAGGTGAAGCCAACATGAGGCTGGCAGCAGAGAAACAGTGGTGCAGCAGCTGACATGATCATGTAGAGTTGGCTGGAATGATCTTCTGCTTCCTGCTGCTACAGAAGCAGTTATCAGCTGGCCAAACAGTTACTGGGACTGGTGGGACACTGGTGCTGAGAGTGCACTTCCACGTCATGCGGCATACGACTCTGCAAACCTCCTGAATATGCTGTTGGCTGTCATTTACGGTCAGTGCCACTATCCTTAGCATTTGCAGCTGTACCAGGCCCGGCCTGCCTGGTGCACAGCACAAACCAGCCACAGCGTGGCCCCAGGTATACTCACTGACACCACTGGCTTTTGCACTGTCTTGCAGTGCCTACATGCTTGTTGGAGCCAAGCACAAGGTCACTGTGGGTGAAGTAGAGGCCCTGCACACTGATGAGGTGTCAAAGCTGATACAGGAGCTGGCAGCAGCTGGCTCTAAAGCGCTTGGGGTTCAGCTGGATTCAGGTGTTGTGGAGCGGTTGAATGCATACGCTCGGTCTGTAGCTCATTTCCCCACAGCTGTCAAGGAGTTTGAGTGGAGGAATGGCTATTTCTACAAACTGAGCCAGGAGGCTGTGCTGGATGGAAAGCCAGACCCATGCCCAATGCACACAGCTCTCCTGCAGGAGGTGAAGGCAATCTGAGCGGCTGTAACAGTTCAACTGCAACTCTCATGCGACGACCAGGCTGGCTGCCAGACAATGCATTATCATGCGTTAGTGATTGAGCAGTGGTACTGCTTACTGCTTTGGCCAAAAAGGGCCTTGGGGCAGCCAACACTGAAATATTATGGTGGGGGTGCCGAACAGCTAAAGCAAGATACTACCTGTCCAGGGACACATGCCTTCAAGGCACTTTCAGAAGCCAATCGAGAGTAGTAATTGCCATTGAGTGGCAAGTATACATACCTGTTGGCTGACTCCGCCAATATATGCCCAATCAACTTACAACCTGAGTAGCTGGCCCAGCTCCGGGAGGCTGATGCCAGTGACTGTGCCCAAACGGCCCTCGGGTGCATTCTAATCTGGAACAGTGTTCAACACTGTTCACAGTGTGAAGCTAAACACTGTTGAGCTGGTGATTGGAAGCGCTCAATAAAACTCAAGTAATACTTGGTGTGGGACGTCGGTGGCAGCTAAATGCATCATATGGCAGCCAGGACAGCCCAGGTAGGCGTACAGGGTGGCGCCCCCAACGCATGTCATGACTGATCAGCGCATTTGCCATAGCATTTCAACTTGCTGCATGATTAAAATTCTTTTACTGTGAGCTGCAGAACGGTTGGGCTGACAGGGACTGCTTTCGAAAGAGTTCGTTTCTGGTCTGATGTATGCAAAGTGGTTGTAATAGGCACACCCACTGGCAGTGTTCACTGTGGGTATAACATGCATTGTAGTGATGCAGGAGAACGGGCGACAACCGCCGTTGTTGATAATGGCTCTGCTCAACCTGTTGTTTCCTGGCACCTTGCTGCTTGCATCTCAGCAGCAACTGCATCCAGCACCATCTGACAGCTCAGCACACGCTGCCTGCCTGATGTCAGCAGCATTTGCATCATGCAAGGCACAAGCAGTCCAAGAGACACACCATCAACAACCTCCAACGGACTCAACACCAACAAGTTGCTTTGATCTGTTGCTTCCCTCCCACTCAAGCACTTTTCAGACTGGGTGTACGCTGAACCCTGCTGCTGCTTCTGCTGTGATGCAGTCCACATTTGCTGCTGCAGCTGCTGGTTCAACCAAGGCAGTTGTCCTGCAAAGCAGCCGATGTCCAAGAATCCAGCCAGCAGCTCAAGGGAAACATCACACAGACAATGCTGCAGACAGCAGCTGACCCTTGAAGTGCTGCTGATAGTAGACAAGGCTGATCCATCCTGCTGCTGTCTCCAGTCTTGGCTGATTGTGTGTGATGCATCACACTGCTGCAGCAGTTGCTGATGGCACCTGCTTTTACTGCTGGTAGCAGCCAGCACTGTCTCAACCAGAGTGAGCTGCGCAGCTGCCCAGCACAGAAAAGACGCCAGCTGCTGTTGCTCAAGGTATGGCGTGACCAGCTGCTGCAGCTTGTAGAGCAGCTTATCTCTGTGACCGTCTTGCTGGCCGCTGGAGGCACTCTCAGAGTGATGATCCTGGGGTGCTGCTACTGCTGCAAGCTGCAGCTTGATGTAATTTAGTAGCAGGCGGGCATCTGCACACCAGAGGCGCACCCGCTGCTGACACTCTGAATCACTCCACCAGACCATGCAGCTGTATGTATTTGCTGCTGATCCACCTTGATAGGAGTTGACATCGCTTGATGTCTGCAGACTTGCTGCTGCCAGCGCTGCTGCCTGCCCCACTTCTGCTGCTTTACTCCTCAGGTAGGTTGCCTGCTGGCATAAGCGATCAAGAGCAACCTTCAGCACAGGCAAGTTCCAAGCACTCCTCAGCACAGCCAGAGAACCCCCCCTGCCACTGTTGCTGTGGTACATGCCAGCAGCAGCAGCATCATAGAGAGCTGCAAGACAACTGACCGCCGCCTGCTGATACAAGGTGGAGCCTTGGCTATCTGTTGCTGATGCCACCACCATGTTCTGCAGAACAGCCAGGACCTGCGGCCATTGCTGTTGTTGACCATTGGTGCTCACTGGTCCCTCATCGCGGCTGGTCCTGGCTGCTGCTGCTTGTTGGTACAGCAGCAACTGTGTTGTGTCAAGAAGTATCAGGGACATGAGGCTGCCGCTTGTATTTTGTGCTAGGAGCACAAGCTGCTGTGGTGACATACCAAAGACAACATCCTCTACTGCTGCTGCTGCTAATGTTGAGGCTGCTGATGCTGGTGATGCGCTTTCAGTAAGCAAAAGCACCTGCTGATGCTGCCACCACTGCAATGCAGCAAGCAGCAAACTCTCTTTGTGCAGCTGCTGGATTGAAAACCCGGACAAGGGTTCGGTGGCTGTGGCTGCAGCAGCATCAGCAGCAGCATACGTGCAAAATCCGCACTGCTTGAGCACTATCCCTACCAACTGTGTCACTTCTGCCTCTGCGGCACTGCATTGCAACATGTGCTGCTGCTGTTCATGCTGTGTATTGCCATCTGCTGTTCCACAATGATCAGTACCAAGTGCTGCTGCTGCCAATATCATCATCAGCTGGCGGATCTCACTGCATTGGACCAGGTGCTTCATCAGTGCAGGGTCCTGCCACTGCAGCAGTCCGCTGTGCACAAGTGCATTGGCTGCATTGGCCGTGGACAGCAGCAGCTGCTGGTGCATTGGGTGTGCACTGCACAACTGCACCAGCCGCGTTGCCGTCATGTGCACCTGTGGATGATAAAGCACACCAGAGGCATCATTGGGTTCAACATGTCTGCAGGTCATATTTAAGGTTATCCACAAGGATTGAATCAGTCCATTGATTCAATCCTTGGCAAATTTATCAATGGCCACAAGCTGATGAGAAGCAGGTGCATCACAATAAGCTGTCTGCCGGGTGCTTCCAAAGCCCATGGGCCACTATCATCCACCTTCTCAGCTGCGGCTGTTGCTGCTGCTTTTGCCGTTTGTCGGCTGACGTTGCAGTGGCCTATCCCACCTGTTGTGTCCCATGCTGCAGCAACTTCTCCATGTAACCTACAGCCTCATCCACAGTGCCACCACCACCTCCACCACCACCTCCACCAACTGCTATTATGACACTCAGCAGTGCGGTATTACAGCCTAGAACCACACAGGCGGCCCCCACGCTGCTGGCAGCTGCACTGAGAGACACTAGCAGTGACCTACGCAGCAGCTCAAGCAGCCCTGACGGCCCAAACAGCAGGTGTGGCAGCTGGGCCATGCTGCTGCTGACAACCTGGCCATTGTGCTTATCACCGCTCTGGCAGCTCAGAGCCTCCAGGTATTCCACAAGGACGCTTGGCTGCTGGGAATGCAACTCATCAACACCATCAGGCATGTGGTGTATCACCCCAGTGAACACTGCCAACCAGCCAGCCAACAGCAGCTGCTGCTTCGCCTCCAGGCACTGCTTGGCAACCAGCAAAGCTTCCCTGCATGCTGCTGGGCATCTTGCTAACGCCATGACGAGTGCCGCTGATAACTCACTCTGCTGGAGCACTAGCCCAGCTAGTTCTAGTGCTGGTTGTGGATCAATGCCGCCTGCAGCACCACTGCCAGCAGTTGCACCATCACCGGCACCTCTGGTCATGGCTGAGGGCAGCAGTGCTGTCATCCAGCGCTGCAGCAGCTGATGGGCACATGCTGGCAGCTGGGATGCTCTGGCCATGATCCACTGAGCTGTGAGGTCATCAGGACGCAAGTGAGGCAGTGACTTGCCCAGTTTTTGCAATGCATGCAGCAGAGCATGAGGCACCGGGAGCTGCTGCACAGCAGAGGCCAATCGCTCCTGAGCTGGTGCTGGACCATTGAGCATATTCTGATGATGCTGCCAACAGTTGGTGAGCAGTATGCCATCTGTGTCATGTATGCTATGCTGCTGGCTAGCCACGTCAGCAGCCAGTTGTTGCTCCACTTGGCAGTACAGCAGTGTGATGCTGCACAACAGGTCAGGTTGTGACAGCATGCCCGGCCCTGCATGACCCACTGCAGCATTCAGCGCAGTCAAGACAACTGACCATGCCCAGCAGACGTCACCAGATCTGACAGCAGCTGCAAGAATGCACATTGCTGCTTTGTGCATGTCGGAGACACCACAGAAGCGCCTGATGCCTGCCGTCTTCCCTGAGGCTGCCATTGCTGCTGCTTGCCTGCTGCTGTTTCGGCCGTAGAAAGGTGCTGCTGCTGCAGCTGCTGCTGGATCGTGGCTACTTGCACACATCAGCTCCAGGAGTTGCACACTGCAGCGAACTTTGCCTGCCAGGCTAGCTGCTAACGAAGGAAGTGAGGAGTTGGCCACACCTGCATGATCAAAGTGCAATCATATAGTGTTGAGCGCCACGATAGTAGGTCGTGAAATGACAACAGGACCAGCATGAAGCAGAAAGGTGGTGGTTTCATTATAAGCCTCCGTCTCACTGCCATAGGGTAGTGACAAAGGCCCAGCAACACAGACAGGTTCAGCCTACACCCACTTAGCACACACTGTGCGGTGCCATGGTATGGCAGGAGGCACAGCCACTCACACAACCCCCCTGAAGGCGCCCTAAGACTTAGTTCCTAGGAGGGTGCAAACATCCACAAGAGAGATCTGCTAATCAGCAATAGCACAAAGCATTCCTGAGGAGAAGCAGCGAGACCCACACACCTTGCATGAACGCTGCACCCTCCAAGTGTGCTGCAGCCAGCAGCAGCACCGTCCAGGCATCTACAACAGCAGCTGAGGGCAGAGCATGTGCCTCCAAGATAGACCAGGTCATGGAACTCCACTTGTTTGTGCCCAGCAGTTGGCTGCAGAATGATGGAAGAAAGGGTGCCAGAGTGCTGGAAGCACCTGCAGGACATGATACATACTGTAAGTTGTTTGAATGAGCATCAAGGGTAGAACACGCCCTCCAGCAAGCTTTAATCAGCCCACGCTGCAGTTGCCATGTACCATTTGCAGTGACCTATCAACACAAATAACTCAACTGTGACAGCCGACAGGCTTGACTGTACTGTCAAGTGCTCTGAGTGGTGGCAGGTGTGAGGCTGGTCGCACTGCATTGCACGGGCAGCTGTGCTACATGTTGAGCAGGGGGACACACATGATGACCTACCAGCTGTCAGGACCATCATGAGCACTCCTTGAACTGCCTGCAGTAGCTGGGCAAATATTGCACCTTCGTGCTGCTGCTGCTGCTGCGATGCTGCTGCCAGCTCACCACTTGCAGCAGTCAGTAGCGCACTGGCTGTAGGCACCAGATGCTGCAACACTGACTCCATCAAGAACAGCATGTTGTCCACTTGCGTTTGCTGCTGTGCCAGGTCAGGGGGCGCCGTGTCGTGCTGTCCTGCGGTTGATCCAGTTGTTGCCTGCAGCTGCTGCCGCCCACTCCTTGCAAAGGGTTTATCATTCATGCCCGCTGCTGCTGTTGCCTTTTTTACCTTACTGATGCTTCTGAAATCCTGTTGTCTGCTGCCGTTCTGCCCTGCAGTTGATAGATCCTTCACAGCAGGCTTAGCTGCAGCATCATTAGCACTGCTGATGCTGCTAGCAGCCAACACATCAGCCAGCAGCTGCCCAGTAACGGTCACAAACTTGCAGGCAGCAGCCAGGTAACCACTTGCAAGACTTCTGCTACTGAGTAAGCTCACTGCTGACAAGCACTTGTGCATAGCAGCCAGAAGATGGGGCGCCAGAGCCGCCCCCTTGCAGCTGCTGCTGCCCCATTTCATACATAAGTTGGTCAACAGTGTGCATGCACCTTCATAGGCAGCTTGCAGCTCTGGGCCTGGGTGCAACCCGCCACCCTGCTGCATATCACATGCGCTGTTCATGCCCGCATGAGCATCACCATCGACAGGTGATGCAGCCTCCGGCAGCACTGCTGTCGACGCTGTTGCCAACTTCACAAGTGCTGCTGTTGGCAGCAGCAAGCTGGCGGGGTTGTGAGGTGCAGTGACTTCTGCCAGCAGTGTCAGTGTGTTCGCAAGCAATGGGCTGTTGGCGGTGTTGTTGGCATGCTCTACAAGGTCTGTCATAGTGTCTACACCAAAGTGGAAGTGCTCCAGGAATGAGGGACCTGTGCGGACCACAAATGGCAGCATACAAAGTATTGCAGACAGAGTTCACATTGTGTGCAGGATGCCGCATGACTATTGACAAGCAATTCTTGAATGATTATTGCCTTGTATGGACAAAGCCAATATGGCAACTAGCAGAGGCATACCTTGCGGCAGTGCCCCTGCACCAGTATGCTTGCAGCAGTAACCTTGCACAGTTCTGTGACACTATCGTGCTGTTGTGAGACTGCACTAATGCAGTAACTGCTGGCTTCTCCTTCCCCCCTTGGATATGGCATGCAGACAAGAGACCTGCTCACCTTGTGTGACCAGACAGCTCAGAACAGTCACAGCAGCAGACTGCAGTCCCTCTGACACAACCTCTAGCTCTGCTGCTGTGCTTGCTGCTGTTGTTGCACCTTTCCAGCCAGCAAATGCAGCACTACATCCCTGCCTGCGCTGCTCATCTGCCAGTGCTGTTGCTGCCAACTTCGCACGCATGTTACAGCCAACCAAAGTCCCTCTCAGCACCTCATACATGTGCTCACAGGCATCAGCATCTACCAGGTGCTGCAGGAGCAGCGCCGGTGCCCTCGCTGCTATTGCCGCCATGAGCTGAGTGCCCAGCAGCTGAAGCCTGGGGTTTGTGTCCAGCAGCAGTGATTTCAGGCCAGTCATGATAGCAGTGGCCAGCGCCTGCTGTTGAGGGTTATGCTGATGCTGTGATGACTGGCTGCTGGCCAGTACCTGAGCTGCTGCTGTTGGTAATTGTGCAGCTTGCTCTACAGCATAGCCTGCATGAGAGGTGTATGCTTGCACTTTGAATGTTGCTGTGCAGGTTGACACCAGCCAAAAGCAGGACTGCTGAAGGCATCAATGCCAGAGGATACGAGCAGAACACAACACCGTATTCAGCACACAAGCAATACTGCTACAGCAAGTGCTTCAAGATCTCTGGTACTGGCCTGACCTGTGTCAGCTAGCTTCAGCAGCAGCTGTACCACCAGGACCTTGAGATCTGGAGCCAGCAACTCCGGCAGCAGCTGCAGCAGACTGATGAACAAGTCCTTGGCTAGGGCAGCTGGTAGGAGGCAGCCAACATGGTCAGCAACAACAGCAACTGAGCTGCTGTGTGCCAGGTGAGAGAAGATGCTGCGCCACAACACCAACAGCAGCATTCTGGCAACTTTGGCAACACGACTGACTGAATGTTGATAAGCAGTTTGCCACTGCAGCAAGTATGGCTTTGGCACAGAGCGTAAGATTTGCACTCAAGGCAAATGCCATATAAGAAGGCCAAGCGGCAGCAGCAGAACCAGGTCATAGGCCTGCCCGGTGCTTACTGTAGCAGTGGCACCACTACCGCTTCCAGGCCAGATGTCAGGCCTTCGGTCATGGCAGCCACCAGGTTACCACATGTTTGCAGGGCCTGCACAAGCAACCTTGCTGCACTGCTGTGGGTGCAGGTGAGCTCCTGCAGAAGCTGCAAGCAGGATGCAACTGCTGCTGTGGCCAGTACCGCCTCTGTGCACATCGGGTCAGGTGTGCTGCCTGGCCAAGCCAGCTCTAGCAGCAGCTGCAGCAGTCTGCAAGCAGGTAACATACACACCACAGGGTCAAGCATGCAACATGCATGACGCCTTTGGACGCTGTATGAACCCTGTGTAATGCTTCTTGCGGCGTTGATGCTGCAGTAGGCACAATTGGTGCATGATCATCAGGCCAGCCCTAAAGACACAAAACACAGAAGTTGCTATAGAGGAGGTGTGTGCAATTGCCTGATATGTAACTACCAGGAGCAGATGATTATGCCCCTCTGGTGTGCTGCTGTGATGCAGACACTGAGCTTGCTCTGTTGTAAAATGCAGCAGCAGCTAGGACAACTCCTACCTTTCTGTGAACAGTTCTGGAAGAAAGTCACAAGCACATTGGCACATGCAGGCCGCTGCTTCATGCAGCACTTGAGTTAGCCCTATATCTTGTGTGCTAGCGACGGCTGACAGGAAACCATTCACCAGCACAGATGCGTGCTGCTGCAGCAGGCCGTGCAGGGGTTGACTTTCTGCAACATTTGGGGTGAAAATGCCCATGAATTCCCTGCATGTGCCAAGGCAACTTTGCTGTTTATCACATCTCTGTGTTGCCGTGACTGCAGAAAGTAAAGGTACTCTAAAACGTCACAGTTTGAGTGAGATGGCCGCTGTTGTAAGCTGAAATGTCTGTCACGTCATAACAGGGGCATGCAACGAGATTCAGGTGCTGTTTATTACCATCACTTACCTCACAGCGTACACTTTGCGACTGGCAAGGTGTAACGGGTCTGCAAGGCTGTGCAAGAAACAAGCCAAACAAACAGTTGGTCCAGTGGGGACTCTGCACATGAAGTATTCTGCATGTCGCTGCTGCTCATGCAATTCGTAAAGTAGAAAGCTCATGATGTCACGAACAGGATCAGAGAACGTCACGGTCACAGCTAAGCATCCAGCCAGGCATCTGTGTATGTTGGCGTGTAAAGAAAAACGTTCTGCTGCCCCGGCCTCGATGATCAACTACAACTCAAACAATCCGTAAAATCAGCATTGCTGATTACTCTGCACGTCAGCATTCGCTGATATGTTGAAGATAAGAAGGAGACCACGAGCGTGTGTTGTCACGCCAGTTTTGAATTTTGTCAGCTAACACTTGAAGCGACCACCACTGCAAGTGTGACACAGGTGGAGTGTTACTTCGAGTATTGTTACCCGGGAGAATACGATGCTTGAGCACAAATCTGTCGGTCGATGAGCGCCTGCAGCTTTCAGCATACAAACGATGGTGTCTGCTGACACCACTGCTGCTGCCTTCTGCACACCAGCTCCTACTTGCTTCACTGATTACTGCAGCATTTCAGTTCACATGACCCTTATAGAAGGAAGATGCTCGTCGTACTAGCCATGGCATTGTATATCAAGCTACCCGAGAAAGGCACAAACTGTTGTGTGATGAGCTTAATCGCCTCTTGAGCAGCCATGCCTCCCATCAGCGCAGCAACCACATGAAGCTCGCCAGCACCCATCCTGCAATCCAGCAGCACAGCAGATACAGCTTGGCTTAGCCAGATAACGTAAACCCATGTGCAACAGGTCCCATGCACTTGTTGCTGCAATATGAACTCTTCATAAACCGCACAACCTATCAAAAACAGGGGTGTGCTGCCAGCCACATGCGTCAACCGCACGTTCCAACTATTTTATTTTTGATTCAGCACTTCATTGAGGTCATCACGTCAACAGAGCATTGCACAGGAGGGGCGAGAAACCTTTGCCATTGCAACGTTCGCATGCCAACACCCGAAGGCGGCCTGCTGTGAAATGTTGCCAGCAGATGCCCTCAGCTGAGCACCCTCCAGCGGACCCAGCATGGTCCCAGCACCTCACCTGCACAGCTCAGCCACATAATCATCCTGCACCTGCACTGCTCCTGCACCAATCTCAGACAGCAGCTGCTGAGCGGCTGACTTCAGCAAAGGAACATCATCCTCCACATTGTTGTCATACACACCAGGGTACCGCCCATGCGCTTGATAGAACCTGCAGCAGCAGCAGCAGCAGCATATTGCCGTACTTCTGGAACACAGTAAGCACAAGCACACCTTGGGAAAAGGAAGGTTCAAGGGGGCATACACCAATGTGCTGTATGTGCCCTACATCTGCTACCAGTCTCCTGTGTGCGAGCGCCAGTAGTTGCAAATGATCTGCTGGGCAGTAACAACTGCATGACAAGCTGTGGTGGTGGTTGTTGGCAAACCAAGTGCTATCACAAGCACACTTAGCATGGTGTCTTTACCTACCTGTCACACGCCCTCAGCAGCACATACAGGTTGGCATTAGGTGATGTTCCCTCCTCAGAGAGTGCTGCTGCTAGCTGGCTGCCACGTGCTACTGCTGGATCGCTGCTGTACTCCTCAGACAAGGTGCGGTACCTGGCAGACCAACAACAGAATGCCATACACAGGAGCCTCTGTCATCATAGGAGATGGAGATGTGTGATCAATCTGAGACACAGCGTCTAGCTGCTGCATCATCACAGTCAATACAGGCAGCTTTTGCTATTCAGGGACACCGCAGGCACGTGAATTTGAGTGAGGGAGGGGAGCCGTACATTTTGCTGCAGTTGCAACAAGCCACCAATGCATGGCACAACAGCAAACCACCTGCAGGAAGTACTTGCAGGACAACCCAGCGCTGTAGCTCACCTAACAACCCTGATGTTGCGTGCGTTGCGGCAAAAGTGCTTCACGGCTGCTGTTGGGATTGTTCTGGTTAAGTTGCCTAGGTTTGCAAGCAGTTGCTGCAGATGTGCCTCCACTGCTGCAACCTCTGCATCAGCTTGTTCACGATACAACCGCTGCAGCTGCAGATACAGACTGCAGGTAGCAGCAACATTGCAGACCCTGAAAGTGGCACACTGACAGGATGCAAGCGCATCTGAAAAAATGTGTGTGTGCACTAACAGGAGCAGTTTTGGTGTTGT
Source organism: Coelastrella sp. MACC-549 (assembly GCA_018290735.1). NCBI lineage: Eukaryota > Viridiplantae > Chlorophyta > Chlorophyceae > Sphaeropleales > Scenedesmaceae > Coelastrella > Coelastrella sp. MACC-549. Next base: position 32,898 of record JABEVS010000425.1, read on the forward strand.
GGACTACCACTGCTCGATTCTGGCCTACTTGTCGATGCAGATGATCCCACTGGCATCAAGATGCTGGTGGTAAGGTATGCCATATGCAAGCAGCTGCTGTAGGAGACAAGTGCAGGCTGGACATTCCATGTGCGGAGGACTTACTCAGTGGTTGCATGCATGTCAGGGATGTCACCATCCAGGGGTAACCTGCCAGCACCTTCAGCAGCCTGCAGTAAGACACATGACCCAAGAATCAGAAGCAAGTAGGTTGCAATGAAGATGTTTGACAGTAACCTGGCTTTGATGAAGTCTACTGAAGACAAAAGCAAGCATGGGGCCCAACAGTGCATCAACAGCTGCAATGTGGATCACATGCGACTGCTAGTATTGGCTGGCCCTACTATGGCTTGCAGAGAGGAGCACATGCAGCAATAGATGTGCATTTGGATGCTGCCGTGCACCATGATGAGGTCTGTCCATGAACTCACCACAAATTTGCGCAGAGCTGCCACCATGAGCCAGAAATCTGATGCTGAAGGTGTTGGGTTCGTGGCTTTGGGATCTTCAAGGATGGCTCTCACCTCAGAAGCTGCAGGAACAGAATTGGATGGTCAGAGGGCGATAGTAACAACATGCTCACCCACTCAAAACAGCGTTTCCAAGTAAGTGATATTTTTTCATGTATTTTATACAGTCTGAATTCAACCTAACAGCCACAGGGGCTGGTACTGCTGCTGAGACCAGACCTTGGGTGGACAAGTGAGACGTCATGCACACTGAACCACAGAATGCATCAGCTGTGAACATCACAGAAACAACAATGTGGCAAAACTTACGTATGTTTGGGCGTGTCCAGGCATGGAAGGCAGCCTTCAAGGCTTCTGCAAAGTTTTCTTCCTGCAAGCATCATGACAAAAGTTGGTCTCACCCGCAACAAGTAGCAAAAGTCAAAAGATGGGACTAACTCATAAGGCAGCGCCAGAGCCTGGACTGTGGCCAGGATACAATCGACTATGATATGACCACACTCACATCTAGTGCTACACCATCTTCTACATGCTTGCGCATGTGATTGAGGAGCTTCTTGAATGCTGTGCGCTCTTGGCTGCTGCTTGGCAGCCTGTCAGCCGGAGTGCCCGAGCCAAGGGTCTCCCTCCAGGCTTGAAGTGCCTTGAGCAGCAGAACAACTGCAGTTTGACAGAGTTCGATTTGGTCCTTTTGTTGCTTGTGCATGAGCATCATATGAGCATTCACAGCAGCATACTGCCCTTCGCAGGGCGGCCACTGTTGAGAGAAGATCTGAGGGAAGGCACCTGCATCATGCAGCTCTGCAGCACTGAGAGACACTACAGCACAAACAAGATGAGGTGCTGCCGACAAGAAGATCACTACAGGAGCCACTGGCGGCTGTGGGTGTGCGATTGCAGCAAGCAGCACAGATGGCCACAGGCGTCCTGTCTCACCATATGGCAGGTGTTGGTGTGCGTGCTTGTCCATGCTTTCTAGGTCGAATGAGTTGGCAAACTCCAGAAGGGCAGGCCATGGGCATGTGATCCTGCAAGGCAAGGGTTGCACGAAGAACTGCATGACTTCAATGGACACAACTGCCCACTGTGGACAGGGTAAATCATACAGCAAGCAAAATATACACAGCAGACGCAAAGGGCCTTTTGCGTCTGCTGTGTATATATTGCCAAGCAGTATAGCTTTCCTGACCAGTGACATCAAACCAGCTAGACCTCTGATTTTGATTGTCGCCTCTGAGGGGCACATCCGCCACCTCTCTTATTTGCTCCCCCCTCACCTCAGGTCATCGACTTGCGAGTCTGGCTTTGACTCAATCACCAGGTGCTCAGGCAAGCTGGCCTGCATGAGAGGAACAGGAATGGCTGGTATACAGTGTTGGCACTTTGCTAAAGCCAGCAGCAGTTTGATAGCCCATCCCAATGACTTGAGGCACCCTGCAGTGGCTTGATATGCCATATGCCTGCATGTCACTTGTGAAACCTGCTCACTGGGCTTCTGTGTGGCTGCTGCTGCTGTTTACTCTCTGCTTGCGTGCTTTGCACTTTTGAGATACATTTCCTGCAGCCGTAGGGTGTGATTCAAGCTGGTGGGCAGTCAGGGTCTCATGGTGCTGCTCGTGGCTTGCAGGCCATGTAGAGAACAAGTACTTCCATCTGTGGTAGTAACCGTCGACCTACCCTCATGTAACCCATGAGCCCATACGATCGTGCTGCAAGCAGCTTCACCCCTTTGTTGCAGCACAACTCATCAAGCTTCAGCAACTGCTGCTCCCTCATCTGCAGATGCAATCATGGTGGTGGTTCACAGGTGCTCTATTGTGAGCAGGCAAGCCGCCTGCCACACTGTAGACGATTACTCTCAGTCTCCAGCTTGTAGCATGCGTTTACTGCTCAAGGACCATGCTGCAGTTGCTGCTGCTTGCTACCAGGTCACTGAGGATGCATCCCATGACATTAACACAGCAGGCCAGTGCCCTCATACCTGTGTGGCAATGACTAAATCAAAGTTATCAAGGAATTGAGGGTGATTGTCTAGGAGATCTTCTGGTGTATCCTCAACATAGCTACCCGATACACTGTCATTCATCTCCTTGAGCAGGTCAGTCACCACTTGTGCCCTGGATTGGCCCATGCGGCTGGCATCTATAAGGAAGTTGTTTCCTAGATCACGTGATTCCACTTTCTGTCCATCCACAATCGTGAAAGAGGCTATGCCTCCTAGCACAAGGTTCTTCAGAGTTTCAGAGCCGGTTGGGCTGCAATTGAGCAATGCTATTCTGCTAGACTCCAAACGCTGCTGACCCTCCGCTCCCCATATACGTATCTGCCTGTCGTAGCGTTTTGCTTTGTTGTCTTGGACAGGCGGGGGAGAAGCGGACATCGAGGCCTGTACTGCTAGCACTCGCGCACCGTGCCGGCGCTACTGCTTGGAAGAACACAGATTGCGATATATGTCGAACAGTGACCTCGACGTTGTGTCACGTTGTCAGCTGCTTTGGTCCATGAAAAGGCCGCGGTCTCTCGGTTTGATCTACAGTACCAACTTACAGCAACCACTGCCTGTTCCCTTGTCAGAGCAGGGAAGACCACAATGACTCTCTCAACACTTGTTCGTCAAACAGTTCGGATGCAGATGTGCCGCAGATAGAAGGTTCACTGATCGGCCCGCTCAGCAACTGTTACACTGGAGCTGCAGTGTTCAAACCCTGTCACATCAAGGCCTGCCGGATTGGCTTCTGTTTTTTTGTTCAGGATAGCAAATGGATGAAGTTTCCATTGCTGTGCATTCTTGCACTCCTGTTGCCCGCCTCATGTGGCGCTCTTAGATTGTTTGACCATACTTGATGCTGAAGTCCCTGTACTGCTGTTCAAAACCCTGTGCTGATGGCCTTGTAACTGCAAGAGCTGCAGTCACATCTGCTGCAGTGACCGGTTGCAGCTGCACTGATGCGGCCAATGCTGCAGGATCCAAGCAATGAGGGTTGGCAGCATGCATCACCTGGCCGCTGGTGTTGCTCATCATCTCAAAGCTCGTCCCACTGCAAGTGCTGGTACTGCTTGCAGCCGAGTTATTGCCGTACACAGTAGGCTCCAACATGATCATCAACCGGCGCAGCGGCCTCATAGCTGCTTCTTTGCAGACAACTGTTATGTCAGATCCTGCATTCAAAGGTATTACTGATATTGGGTGCCCCTTAGGCCAGCATCCAACCACTTGGACTTTTAATACCCTAAGCACCCTGGGGGATGATAATGCTGTGGTCAGATGAGCTGCTTCTTGCACAAGTTTTTTTGCTGTTTGCCTCAATGTTGCTTGTTCTGCTGCAACCTTGTTGCATTAGAGGCTGGCCAGCAGTGTCCATACCTGAGTAACCCTCAGTGGCTGCTGCTAGTTTGTTGAGGTCCACATCTGAAGCAGCCCTGGGACCCAACAGGGTGGACAGCATGACGGTACGTGCTGCCAGGTCAGGCAAGGGAACCAGAATCCGCTTCTCAAGGCGCCGTAAGAGAGCCTGATCACAGGAAGGCGACACAGACAGACAAGGCAGGCAATTAGTTGAGTGCAATCAACGCGAGTATTGTTGTGCCACAACACAGGCGCTCATGCACTGCCTGGCAGCTGAAGTGGCCTGACACCTTCTTGAAGTTGATGCATTTATCTCACCACGTCCAGCTCCCAGGGCAGGTTTGTGGCACACAGCACAAACACCTGTGGCTCGGGCTCTCCACCTCTACTGCACCCCCTGCTGCTTCTAGCTAAGCCATCCATTTGGATCAACAGCTCGGTCTTCATCCTTCTGCTTGCCTCATGCTCCCCCTCGGCACCTCTGGCCCCCATCAAGGCATCTATCTCGTCCAAGAAGATGGTTGAAGGGGCATGATGACGTGCCAAGTCAAATAGCACCTAAGCAGCAAGCGATAGAACAGACCAGCATGCTGGAAAGGTTTGTAGACAAGTTATGATGTATCCAGGGTTGTAAGGCAGCACTCAGTAACAGCTGAAATGGCGGCTCTGGGCATATATTTTGTATCCATTGTTTCAGGAGGCTGCTGGTTGTGAACACAGCAAGGAGCGTTCAGTTTGCAGTATCGCCTGACACTTTGTGTGCCCAGGCTTACTCTGACTAGCTTCTCACTGTCTCCTCTCCACTTGCTGATGATGCTGCTAGCACTGATGTTGAAGAAAGTTGTCTTGCACTGTGTTGCAACTGCCTTGGCCAAGAGGGTCTTGCCAGTACCTGGTGGACCATACAGCAGTAGACCCCGCCAAGGTGCCAGCAGTCCCGTGAAGAGATGTGGGTACTTCAGGGGCAGGACAACGGACTCCTTCAGCAGCCTGACAGCAACGACACAAACAACAGCGCATAGCCATCCCAAGCAGGTGCAAATGATGCAGTGGAAGTGAAGCGCTGTGCATCAGCCTGCTTGGGTTGGCACATCCTCACTGTCTTGAGTGCTCTGAGCAGTCTTATGTACTGACAGTTGCAGACAAGTGTCAACCTGACATGTCTTGCACGCGCCTGTCCTGCCTGCACACCTCTTTGCTTCCTGGGATCCTGCAATATCATCCCAGTGCACATTGGGGCTCTCAAGGAAAATATCTCTGCTGATAGCCGAACCGAGCTCCCGCAGCTCACCAAGTAGTGTAACCTGCATTGTGCCCAGCAGCGTATTAGCACAGTTGTGATACTGACGAATTCTGCTGCTGCTGCACCACTTCCAGGTGCCTGGTAAAGCAGTACTAGGTAAAATGTGCATGGCAGATAGTGTCTGTGATGAACACAGCCACCAGCAGACCCTTGCAGCTTGACCCTGCCGCGTGAGCCACACATGCAGTACAGCACGGCATGCTACAGGGCTGTAGAATCAAATACTGTTACAGCAACATTGTTCTGCTGTAGGCGGCTGTCAAGGAGTCCAGTTATTCCCAACCTGCACCTACTGGCAGAGGCTTCAACAACCGCTGTGAGTGCAGGTTGTCGCTTTCACTCTCCTCTTCACTGCTGGCTGCACTGCGAATATGTTGCCTGCCATGCTTGTTTTTGGTATTGCTGAGTGCTGCCGTCTGCATGCGTCAATAATGGAGCAGTGCATTGATACCTTGCATCTGGACAGGATGGTCAGCAAGCTGCTTGCACACCATCTGCTGCCTTGTTGCCGACCGCTTGTATCGTAACGCACCCAGAGCAGCGAGGTTGGACAACATGCAAAAGCTGATGGTGAAAGTGCTTGTCAGTGATACTATACTGCTGCGTTGTACATTGCTGTCGCTGTGTACTTTGAAAGCAGGTTCATTGGTGCTACTCACTGAACCTTGGACGCTGATCTGGACCTGAGGGTCTCCAGCTTGGTTACTGCTGTTAGAGCTTGCTTTGGCATACTCTGATGCCTCAGCCCTGCTGCAGCTGCTCTTGTTGGTGCTGCTAATTTGTTCTGCTGATTGAGGCTTGTGGCTGATGATTGGTTGATGCTTCGAGGCAGGCTGTTGGCTGCTTTTTGCACCTGCAGCAGCTGTAGCTACTGCACCCTTCTCCCTGCGCTGACGGGCTGCCAATTGGCCACTGACGGGAGCTGGTACGGCAGGCTGGGTATCCCGGCTGGCAAGCACAAGTGGGCAGCAGAACTCGCCAACACCTCAGCCATACGCGTGGCGCTGCCACCAGCGCAAAGGAGAGATAACAGATGACTGATAGGCACTCACGAAAGTGTCACAGATATGCGTCATTCTTTATAGACGACTTGCAAGGCAACTGCTTATTTTCTCAACAGGCCAACTGCTGCAGGCAACATACCTTGCAGCATCCTCATTCTGCAACAAGCTTGGGCGTGCTGCAGCAATCTGCACACAACATAGCATGGCTGTTTACAACAAATGCGAAAGCTCTCATGCGCCTTGTGCAGATGCAACACCTTACCTCAGCAGATACCCTTCGAATCAGCTTTGGCTTTCTCCCATACCTCTCTTCTTGATGCTCCTCATACTCTTGCACGATCCGCAGCAGGTCAACATTATCTGCTACATCGACCTGGAAAACACTCTGTTTGAGGCTCGCAGGGTGCTTCCACGAGCAATCGAGACAACTGAGCCCACCTTTGACAGCGATAAGTTTGACTCCGTTGTCAGGCGCTCGTACGACTCTATATAGCCATTATCTATTAGGTGTCGCAGTATCAGAACTACAACACTGCGTTTTCTGTCTTGTTGGCGCTTGTCTTCCGCTTCTCTCCCCTTTGCAGCGGCCTTCAACAGAAGGGCGTCCATGAGCTAGGCACTTGGAGAAGAGGAACTACAGGACGTGGCAGCACCGCAGACCAGGTCATGCTATGTGACAAGGGGTTTATGGTTGTCATCCTTTGAATTGACTAAGTTGTTATAACACTCTGCAACAGCAGTAACAACAGCATCTGCTCAATTCACGTCCTCGATGAAGCAACAGCATCACTTACTCTAGTGATGTCGGAAAGTTACTGAACTTCAAACGGCCTCCCTGCCAGGGTGTGGACACCTGCCAGCTGTCTGACAGCTGGAAGCGGACGGTGCGCACCGGGCAGGCCCATTGAAGTTCATCGTAGTGACTATGATCATGAAGCTGATCAAACTTGAGAGTTACCGGGTGCGAAATGGCATGTGGTCGTCTCTGTATGAGCGCATACCTTGAGGAGCATGTTGCATGTCATATGCATTCCTTTCTGTTGGGGAATGACCCACCTGGTCAGTGCAGGACAGGAGATGGGGGCATTCACATCTGCAGTCATCAAGGACTGTCACTGTCATGTGACATCCAATCCCACAGCTGCCAGAAGAGGATTGTTATGTGAAAAGAAAGATAGCTCATCCAGATGCCATCTGGATGGTGGACCAGTGGTCCATCAAAGCACGTGACGGCCATGCCGTTTTGATGTCATGCAGGAAAAAAACAGCTGGGATACTACCAGTAGGCACGGCCAGCTGCATGGATGTGTCTCATGCCGTGGTGGAAACAAGGATTGCCAACTGAAAATAATCTGTCTTTGTGTGCTGCACTTACACTGCTGCCTCAATGAGTGGCATGGCAACTGCAGCATTGCCAAGCTGTGTGAAAGAGATAGAGCTGTGTGCTCTGTACATGTACTGCATTGTGTATACACAGTGACAAGTACCAGACCTCTAATAGTCAGCTCTCATCATGAACTGCAAGACAGTGCGCTACAGCAACCACTGCAACTTGCATATTGCAATGCATAGCAGGTGCTAGATGCGTTTCTGCACCATGCAAATGCAGGCCTGTGATACTCTGTTGAGACTCTCCGAGCTCAAAACGAGTAAGTCTCATAAAGACTGCTCAATGTCACCACTGCATCTCAACTTGTTGCATGGCTCAATTTCTTTTACTGCACCATGTAGGTTGGCTGCCTCCACATTTGACATGACACACGGAGACTCCGTCAATAGTTTACAGCGCACGCAATTCAAAGTCAGGCATTGGCATTCACTTGCTAGTAAACAGCCTGATGTAGTAGTAACAGCAGCAGCAGTAGCACCTGCTTTAGAGCCCAACAGCAGCAGTACTGGGCAGCAGCATTTGGTGGTGCAGGTGTATCACTGAGTCACAGCTAAAAGGTGCCAAGCTGGTCCTCGTTGCCAGTACTAGGCAATGGCAAGTACGGTTGGGCGGCAAGCAGCAGAAGCCGTACGCGTGGCTGTAGCGGCATCTACCGATCAGGAGCAGCTATTGCGATACACAAGGCAGTTAAAGTACATCAACAATCAGCTGTACGAGTATTCAGCATGCACATAGCACGTTGCCAGCACGCAGCCGCGGTTTTGTACCTGGCGACAACCAAGTTGAAGTATGTGAACAAGGAGTTACAGCCACCAGCGCGCTTTCGGCCATTAAGAAAGATGGCACTCCACGCAAGTCGTGCTGTGCAGCCTACTGCAGCCCAGCTGCTGTGCAGTGCAGTGCATCCAGCAGTGAGTGCAGTGCGCAGGGTCAACAGAGTCAGCTCCTGCGTGCGCGATCAACCTTCAAAAAGCTGTGCAACAACTTTGTGGTGAGCGATTATGCTCTACACGCGGCAGCTGCCCACCGCCGTGTGTCTCTGGTGATGGGTGGCAGTCACTGCTGACTGCTGCTGTCAGGGTCAGGTCGTTGACCAGCTGTGGGCCCCTCGTGATGTCGCAGGGGACACAGCTCAGCTAGTGTTCATCCTGGCACGGCCAACAGCAGAGTGCAGCGTATGTCAGTTATGGCTGCAGCTGGTAAGCCCTCAGAAGCACATGTTGCCTACAAGTGTGCAGCAGCCGTTAATCTCAGTCAATAGCAAACCAACCTACCTCCACTGAATGTCAACAAATGCATAGCTCGTTCTGTGGTCATGTATTGCACGACAAGGCTTAGTTAGAAGTGCCGAGCATGCCAGATATTAGCACATGTCAATTGATCTGCTGTACTGCATATTTGCTGCTGTTTGCAGCTGCTGGCTCCAAGGGCCGTGCTCTGGTGTCTGTGTCAGACAAGACCGGACTCGAGGACCTTGCAAAGGTACGACCAGGCTGTTGGTAACGGCGTATGTGAGTAACAGTCATGCAGACCTGTGTGCTTCCCCCAGGCAGCAGTGTCATCACATCCCGCAGACAAGCATTGAATCTGTACCTGAGCGCAACCACCTGGATTCAGGTGGTTACATTTGCTGAAATGCAGCACATTTTGACAGGTGATGTTGGCTAGTCCACAGCACTGGTCCTACCTGGATTCAGGTGGTTACATTCGCTGAAATGCAGCACATCTTGACAGGTGATGTTGGCTAGTCCACAGCACTGGTCCTACCTCCATGCCTTCAGGGTCTTGCAGCTGCTGGTTATGAACTGGTGTCGACTGGTGGCAGTGCCAAGGCCATTGAGGCAGCAGGTGTGGCAGTGAGAAAAGTGGAGGACCTTACAAGCTTCCCAGAGATGCTTGATGGTGAGTGGAACATTTGCATAACCTGTGATGTGACATTTGGCCTGTGTATGCATGTCATCTAATGATGCAGCACAAATGCCAGCTATGTGGGTATCACTCCCTGATGCAGCAGCAAGGCCGCCCCACTTACCTGAGCTCACCGCAGCAGACGCCAGCAATGTATTATTGCCAGGCAATGGCAGATAAAGGGTGGCAACATCATGCACATTGCTCATAGCAGTGGGCTCTGCAAGCAAGCATTCGCAAGCCTCTTTCGGTGGTTAAACTATGTCAGTATGAATGCAAATGAACAAACATACAGCATGACTTGTGCTCCAGGGCGTGTGAAGACCCTCCACCCTGGTGTTCATGGCGGAATCCTTGCCATCAGAGGCAATGAAAAGCACATGGCAGCCATCAAGCAGCACAACATACAAACAATTGATGTGGTGGGTGTGTCAGATCAGCACTGCTGCACAGAGCTCAGTCATGACCTCCACACTGTAAACTGCCTTGCAGCTGAGTGAGTGACGTGGCAGTAATCAGCACTTCATGGGAAAAGGTCAAACATGTGTGCAGGTGTTGCATGCTTGCAGCGCATTGTGCCAGTTGCGCAATTGTCACGCAGTGTGAGTCATTTGCTGCCCTGCCCAATGCAGGTGGTTGTGAATCTGTATCCCTTCCGCGCCACTGTCACACGCAGCCCTCCCCCACCCTTTGAAGATGGTGTTGAGAACATCGACATTGGCGGCCCAGCTATGATCCGTGCAGCAGCAAAGAACCATGGAGATGTTACAGTCATTGTTGACCCAGCAGACTACCCTGAGCTGCTGAGCCAGCTGGCGACTGGTGACGTCTCTGCCGACTTCAGAAGGAAGATGGCTTGGAAGGCATATCAGCACACAGCTAGCTATGATGCACAGGTGTGGGGCAAATGTGTGAAGTTGCTGGTGTGACGTGTGCATTCTGCATGGTGCAGCAACCAGGATTGCACATCAAATGGTCATGACTCTTGCACTGCAGATTGAGTGCGCATAGTGCGCTATGGTGTGTGGTGTATGTCTGGTTTGCCCTGGATATATCTTGGTTCAGGATTCTGCTGTACATCCAACCAGGCTGCTCCTTGTGCTGGCTGTGCTTCTGCATCTGCTGTGCTTGTGTGTACTACCACAGGTTGCTGAGTGGCTGTGGGGACAGGTGGGTGCCGGTGAGCCAGCACCAGAGATGTCTGTACCCATGAAGCTGGAACAGGGGCTCAGGTGAGACACAGCATACGAGCTTGCTGACAACATACCAACAGCAGAGCAGAATGTCTGCCTATTAACTCTGTAGAGCGACTGAGAGTGCAGCGTCTTGCCCTATGCTTTGCTGCCTGGCACTTTGTTCACAAGGCAGTGACTGATGGAGCAGCATGTTGGTTAAGGGGGAGACTCTCCACCAAGGAAGGCTTGTGTGTTCTGTACCACCTGCTGCTACCCTGGCATGTGTTTGATTGAGACCTTCACATGTGTTGCCAGAGCTGTCACTGTTTGTACGTGAGCCCCTGGCTGCTGAGCGCCTCTTGAATGCAGTATCCCACATATTCCTTCACATGCTTGCAGATATGGAGAGAACCCCCATCAAGCAGCAGCCTTCTACACAGACCTGTCTCTAGCAGAGCACAACAAGGGTGGAGTTGCCACAGCAGTGCAGCATCATGGCAAGGAGATGAGCTACAACAATTACCTGGATGCTGATGCTGCATACAGCTGCTGCTGTGACTTCAAGGTGACTTGCTCAAGCTCAATAGCTGGATAAGTTGACAGCTCCCGAAGCCCAGAGCACATGTCTGCAGCGTGCGGAACAGCTGGCGTCCAGTTGTCGTGCTGATAGCTTGGTCCTTGCCTCTGTTGGCAGTTGATGCGCTTTTACAGCTGAAGCTTGACATGCAGATACCAGCGGACTAATGCACATGCATGCCATTGCAGTGTTCAAGATACTGTGGTGTTGCAGAGTGCAACTGCCAATGTGGGCTATAAGTACCACCGTGGCTGCAATCCCCAGAGAAATCCGCAGCAACATGGAAACCAATGCATCCAGTGGTGTAATTCCTTTCTGTTGCATGTAGGAGCCCACATGTGTCATTGTCAAGCACACCAACCCCTGTGGTGTTGCCACTCGTGATGATTTGCTGGAAGCGTACAGGCTAGCAGTCATTGCAGACCCAGTGAGCGCCTTCGGGGGCATTGTAGCATTCAACAGAGTAGTCGATGAGAAACTGGCACGGGAGCTACGAGAGTTCAGGTAGGATCAGGGTACACCACCAGCTTGGCAGTGGCTACTGAGCAGTGAATGAGTCTGTGGCAGCAGCTGGTCAGCAGTTGCCAATGCAGCAGAGAACTGCTGCAGCTGTGTGAGGGCCTTGTGGTCTCCTGAGTGAATGGAGGAGGGGCGGAGTGCAGCCGCCTGTGGCACTTGTAAGAAGCAGCAGTCTGCATTTATAGCTGCTGGTTCCGTTGGGTGCCTACAACAGCCACCAGGCCAGCACTTCCCGAGGTGCAGCAGGAGCCCTCACTGCTGCATCTCTGGCAGATGCTGGCCACATCTTGCTGCATCAAGTCACAAACCTGCTCGCTGCTGCTCAATTCAAGGTTGGATTCGGCCTGGAGCATTGCAGCTGGCTGCGAGCAGTCTGAGAGCTGCAGATCCAGAGCCAGTGTCCATTATCTGAGGCTTGGGGCATGTTGTATGTCTGACAAACAACCTGCTTATTGCGCAGGTGCTCGTTGTTGTGCACACGGTTACTTGGCGATGTTGGGATGATCCGTTTTCCTGCTGTGCAGGTCCCCTACTGATGGTGAGACTCGTATGTTCTATGAGATCGTAGTTGCTCCAGGGTACACACCTGAGGGGCTTGAGGTGCTCAAGGGCAAGAGCAAGGCGCTGCGAATCCTGGAGGCACAGCCGCGTGCGCCCAGTGGCAGGTCTTTAAGGCAGGTGGCAGGAGGATGGCTGCTGCAGGTAGGAGGACAAGGTGCTGGTCTGTCTGCAGGTTGCCTGCTTTCTGTACTTGCAGTGTGAAGTGCACATCACCTGCACGCCTCAGCAGGCTAGGGCAAACCACTGTGCCTCGCAGTATTCTGCAGCAGGTGTGGGGAATGCTGACATATGTACAGTCCTTCTTATCACGTACGTGTTTACTGATGCGTGGCTTGTGCAGGGTGCTGATGCCTTGAGCCCTGAGGACATCACCTTCACTGTGGTGTCTGAGAAGGAGCCCACTGCTGAGCAGCTTGAGGACCTCAAGTTTGCCTGGAGGTGTGTCAAGCACGTGAAGAGCAATGCAATCACAGTCGCAAAGAGTAACAAGCTGCTGGGTATGGGCAGCGGCCAACCAAACAGGTGGGTACTGCTGCGTGCATGGCAGGCAATGGCATGCATGGCAGTTGAACAGTTGAGCAGGGAACACCCAAGGGGTGAGGGTCTCTAGAGGCACTGAATGTACCCTGTGTGGTGCCACTATGGCATACTGTGATCTGGGTCTGAGGTATCAGATTCTTGTGCTGTTGAGCCAACTTAGTGCAGGATGCCAGCTTGCATATGTGTTCAACTTCTGCACAAATCATGCTGCTTTGTTTGCCGCATCTGCTGTTTCAGGGTGAAGTCTACCCAGATAGCCATGGAGAAGGCTGGTGAGGAGATCAAGGGTGCTGTGCTCGCCTCAGATGCATTCTTCCCCTTCAGCTGGGGTGACAGTGTGGAGATGGCTTGCCAGGCTGGTGTTGCTGCTATTGCACACCCTGGAGGCAGCATCAGGGATCAGGATGCCATTGACTGCTGCAACAAGTATGGTGTGGCTTTGGTGACAACCAGCGTTCGCCATTTCAAGCACTGAGAGCGGTGCATCATTGCCCGCTTTGTCCGCTTCACTAACCACCAACACATACCATCTGTTAGCGACAATATGTGCTCAACAGAAGATACGTTATCTTGTTGGCCAACCATGGTGGTGCTGTGCTGAAAGACCTTATTACAATCCAATGTCTGCACAAGCTGATGTGGACTGTTGTTTGGGTTGCGATTGTGTGCAACACTCCCTTGCAGCATGAAGTTCCTGTTGGCAAACCCCAGGCACCATGCAACAGAGTCTGTTTGGCCAGAGGATGGTCCTCAGGCTGCTGGGGGATCATCACTGCTCACAATATCAGAATTATTGTATCAGAGTTTTGATATCATGAATGATCACGCCATATGCCCTATCAACAGGTCAAGGCTCACTCTGCCATGGCCTGATCATTTATGATGATCATTCTTGGATCGCTGGTATATCATGGCACACTTCATAGACAGTGTGTATACGGAGAAGACTCTTCTATGATAGAGCCATGTGCCATTGGATGAGCTGGCACATGAACTGGCATGTGAGCATGCATATGTGTCCACCTGATTACTCAGTCTGATGTAGTACATCATTGGGCAGCAGTACTTATACCAGTGTAACAGCAGACGGCTGTGTTTCGGCACCATTGCGAGTATGAGCAAAGCCCTGCAGTGCTTTGACCAAGCTCAATGAACCGTTTATTGGGGCAGGCTTGTCGGGCAAGCTTGCAAACAGGTGCAATAAGGTGTGACAAGCTGTACTTGCACTGTCATTGGCACTGCTACCATCATATATGGTGAGCTCTACTGATGGTTACAATGGGGATTCAATCTCACATATCTGTCTGTAAAGCTGTACAGGTGTGTCTATACACAAGTCCAAAGGCTCCCTGGTGATTGGGTGCAGCAGCTGGAGCTGCACAGCCCACAAACACATTGGAACCTTTGGGCCATCTAGCAGCACCTGGCCTGTCTTGCTGTTGATGTCATCGCCGGGGCTGCTGTCCTCATCTGCAACAGCAACACTGATTGACTGGTGCAGGAAGTCATCCACGGTGCCAACTTCAGCATCTATGCTGGTGCAGTCTGTTGAGCTGTCAAGTTGTACTTCACTGCTGCTGTCGTCTGCATCTTCTGCCACAGCGTCCGGTGAGCCAACCTGCTCACATAACACAGAGTGTTGCAATCCTGGTGTCAGATCATCTTGTGTTGCACTGCCCTGAGGAGAACACTGTCCAGAGTTGCTGTGCACGTCACCTCCTGCTGCTGTTGCTTCTATTTGGAAGACCTTTGATGAACCAAGTCGTCCTTCTTTGTGCTGGTGCTTGTTACCAACTTTCTGCGCCAGGTCAACATGATCTTTCTGTTGCTGTTGTTGGCCTTGCAGTTGCAGCTGTTCCATGGCTGCCTGCACTGCTGCTGCCTGCGCTGCTGTTGCCATCCTCGCCTGCTGCTGTGGCATCACCTCCTGTACCAAGTCCCGCAGCTGTGGTACATACTGCTGTGCATCTGTGACCTGTATTGCCTGGCAGTCTGGCTTCTTATGATGCTTGTACTGCATGTCCCCTAGTATTGGATATCCCATGTAGGCCATATGCTTGCGCAGCTGATGTGTCCTGCCAGTCTTGGGCCACAGACTTACCCAGGTCAACCAACCGAATGTTGCTGCAGCAGCATGGGCATCACAGCAGGCAGGCAATGGGACTGGAGAGGAGATTCTGGACTTGATGGCATTGGCTGTATCAATTGATTCATTAGCACGAGCCAAGTATGAAGCAGATGCTCCCAACATGCCCTACTACAGTAGCTACCGCGCAACTACTGCTAGCAGACACAGGTACTGGCGAGACGTGCTCATGGGTAGAGCA
Source organism: Coelastrella sp. MACC-549 (assembly GCA_018290735.1). Classification (NCBI taxonomy): domain Eukaryota; kingdom Viridiplantae; phylum Chlorophyta; class Chlorophyceae; order Sphaeropleales; family Scenedesmaceae; genus Coelastrella; species Coelastrella sp. MACC-549. The sequence goes on from JABEVS010000425.1 coordinate 48,057, forward strand.
AGTATGCATCAAGGCCTTATAGCCATTCCTATGGCTGCTAGCATTCCATCGCCCTTTCTGGCACTGATGCAGCAACCAGCACAACTACATGGTCACCTGAAGGGCAGTGTTGGATCGCTGAGTAAACGCTGATGGCTGGTTTCCCCTGCAGTGCGTGGTTTACAATGCCGTCACCCTCCAACCGCCCAGTCACAAGAGCCAGGTACCTGAAGAAAAATGCAGGCAGTGCATTATCAAGTGCTCAATGCCTGCAGGTTGACTTGAAGTGGTTTGCTGTCAGCAGTTGTTGTCTATGGAGCTTTGCTGAACCAGGGCTGACTTCACCCGAGTGTTGCACCACACATGGCCTGCTGCACCCTCACAGCACATTCATTACGAGTGTGTGAAGGGCACAACAACTGCTTGAGCAAGTATAGCTTGCTGTTGCAAACCAGATACCTCCAGCCTTATTGAAACGCAACTACTGACCTTTTCTGCATGTTGTGTGCTGCCAGGTCTGTTCCCAAAGCGGCCACAGCAGCGCGGGTTTTGGCAATCAGCACCAGCCCCCCTGTGCCCGCATCCAGCCGGTGTACCTGCTCAAACAGCACAACAGCACCAAGCTGCCATGACTGATGCGACATACAAGCAGAGTTCAGTATGAGGCTTGCAGCAAGCTACTCAGCTTCCTAAGGCAAGTGTGCACAGACTGCTGTCAGCAAACGAATGTGTAAAAGAGAAAGAGCCATGTAACAGTCAGTGTCACTTGCTCAGTGTCTCAAGGACCCTGATAAGGCTGCTGGCAAAGGCCAAACTTTGCAATGATTGCAACTGTTTCCATCTTGTGCTGCTTCAGCGCTGAATGCTGCTGCACTTTATTGCCATCATTGCTGCTGCTGCTACTACCAAGTATTGCACCTGATGTGGTCTGAAGAGTGCTCCTGGGAGGTGTGTTGGTTGCAAGCAGTACTTCACACGGCCCTGGACGGAACCCTCACCCTTGCCTTGCGTGGGTATTCCCTGCATCAGTATGATACAAGGTGATATCAGAAACCTCAGCCGGAATTCTATCTTCTCATGTGCAGAAGATGCTCGAGGTGGCGTCAACTGCCTGTACTGCTGTGCGCTCAGGTACGCGCAAACTCAGCAAGCAGCTACCTGAGGTTTAACGACACAGGCAAAGTGATCATCTTCATATACGACCTCCAGGCCTTCCTTGCCCACAGATGCGTTTGGCTTGATGGGAGCTGAGCCAACCTTCACAACAACCTGCAAGTTGTCTCCCAGGTGGACGATGCTGTCTGTTCGCGGTACAGAGCCATTAAGCCGAATTTCCTTGCGCCTGATGGCACGCTTGACGCCTGCGTCAGAGCACAAGTGTTAAACTGTGATGCACCGCTGCTTCTCTGCCACTGCTGCTGCCCCTACCAGTAGCACTGCCAAATCGCTGCGGGAAGAGCTTAGAGACAACAACATCTAGCCTAAGTCCTTGGTGGTGAGCTGAGTTCAATATTACATCCTCCAGGATGCGCAGCTGTCGTGGGGTCATGTGCACCGTACACAATGTTGTGCTGTGAAGCTGTTGGCAGCGCCGCGCCCAACTTGAAGGATTAGGCGGCAGAGACGTATCCACTTTTGTCGGCTGGAAGCTTTTGCTGAAGCTCTGCATATGTGATGTGGTGACTTGCTGCCACTCCCGTCAATCACACTACAATTCGTAGCATTGCCATACTACATTAAACCAGGCGCTTGCATGGTTACCATCCCAGCATAGTGTCATCTAGCAGCATAGCTAGCATCCGGCCGCAGTGGCCCGCGCCTTGACAGCAATACGCCACGTGGCCTGACGGGAGTTGGGTCAGTTTTAAACTTGTTATATCTATAAGCACCCTGTATAGCCTCTTGATCGCCCCGCCTCTGGGGTCAGCCAATCATCCTGCTTCTGGGGGAGGAAGGGGTGGGGTGG
>JABEVS010000426.1:0-55116 GCA_018290735.1 Coelastrella sp. MACC-549
AATAATAATAATAATAATAATAATAATAATAATAATAATAATAATAATAATAATAATAATAATAATAATAATAATAATAATAATAATTGATACCATCAGCCATAGCATTTACTGCCATCGGCCTCGCCCGATGTTTCGCAGGCGGATTATCTAATTAATTATTACCATCCTCTTCTACGACAAGGGTAAACCACTGGAAACCCCTTGAAGCGTGTTGACGGGCAGATACTCAGTGGTGACACCGCCACACGGCTGGGACAAGTATATTTTAGCCCAACTATCGATCACTCCCAACGCGATGGGACGTTGGTAAGGGCGCCCAGAAAACTGAGAACGTGACCATGATGACAGAACAGATAACACCAAACGTTCTTTTTCGGGCACCGTCACATGACACTACATAATATGCATTATATACTGATAACTGGAAAGAGCATTTTTGCATGGCCGCCATGTAGGCTACAAACGCGCAGTAAGGCTGCCAACAGCTGCGTCCGGCCAGCCAGCGATGGACACATTCAGTCTAGTAGGCAACTAGAACTAGTCAAGGGTTCTGCCCCTGAGAAGTTGTGAAACAGGTTTGAGTGTTGTTGATTGTTGTCATGACGCCAACCACACCACATGTTGGCACACGCTGCAGCCTGCGCACAGTATTGTGTGTACACTACACTATTGTTGAGCGGTATTATCATACTATAAGGGGCCAAGCAACAGCCTATCGGATTAGTATCATATGTTGCTAGCACACTCAGTGTGTAACACAGTGTTACAGCACACGCAATACCACACAAATCACAGTCACCGGCAATGCTGGCACAGTACTAATCTGCCGCTTAGTTAGCCCCATCGTGGCGATAGGCCGGCAGTTTCCCGATGACAGTGCCCCAGTGCACTGACAGCCCCGCCCTAGGGCCCCAGGGGGCTTGGGCCTCACGCTTTTGATTATGAAGTTGGTATCAGATTGATTGGATATCCGACCTGATCGGGCAACTTGCACTGGGTTAATGTCAGATTTGGCCCATGGGCATGATGCTCAGCTTTGTGAGGTGTTGTTTACCGCATACGAGACAATATGATCAAGTAAATAATCACGCGGCGGTCGTAATGGCCCACGGGGCCGCGGCACGAGTCTACTACTCGTATAAGCAGTACTCAATCTAATCACTTGATTTGATTGAAACTGGTAGCTGGAGCAACTCCCCATGAGCGACTATGTTGGCTCCTCCGGGGTGTCCCTTTTGGGCCAGGTTGTATGGTATGGTATGGTATGTATGGTATGGTATGTATGGTATGGTGGAGTCCACTATGGGGGCCCTACCGAAGATACTATACGGAATGTGTCTAGCTTTGCCAAGCCTTGGATAGTACCCCGGGCAGCATTTGAAAGACCTAAGCTATCATGGGATGATCCAATTGAATCAATGCATTGCCATGCCCCATCACGCACCTGAAGGGCCTTCAACGGCCTCAAGCATGATGAGTGCATCAGGTTCGTGGCACGCAGCGTCACAAGGCTTGAAGGTAGAAGGCAGTCCATGGGCAGCCTTGACCAACCGGTTAGGCGCGTCAGAAGTGTGAAGTGAGTCATGTGCAATTGAGCCGGCCAACTTCCATCCCACTCCCAGCGAAGTTCCAGTTCCTGCAGGACAGGGTCACGACATGATCATGTTGTGTGTTAGTTGTCAAGCCTGAGTCACAATGTACTCGAAGTAGAGCCGCTCTACTAGTAGTTTCAACAGCCCACAAAGCAGTTAGTTTTGCCAGGTGATGTACATCATGGCAGATGGCAGCAATGAAAGTGCAGCATGCTGAGTTCATTTATTGTATGATAACTTTGTTCTGAAAGGCCCTAACAAGGCCGCCACAAAGCGGCTTGCTTCAAACGCTGCCACATGCAATTACAGGTCTTAAGACAAAGGTAGTCGACCTACCTCCAGAACCGTTGGCAGCAGCTGAAGTGTAGTACATGTTGGTAGTACCCCCTCCAATGCCAGCTGCCTCAGATTAGTTGACCCGGACAGTTGTCGCAATATCTGATCTACACTTGCATTGGTACTGCGACCTGGTGGAAACGCAAGCGTCAGGCCCCTCAAGTTGGTCAGGTGTGTTAAGCTGTTGGTGAAGCACCTCAAGTAGTCATCAGGGTTTCTGTCCGACAAGTAGCTGTGGGGCTGCTTGATGCGCAGCTCCAAATAAGTTAGGCTACAGCCAGGGAGTTGCTGCAGCACGGCTGCTGCACCTATTCCTGCGTCTTGAAGGATGCACTGACGCAGCTGCAGGCCGGAACGGGCTTCTGAACCAGGCACACCACTGCTGATAGCGCCTGCCAGTGGATGGATATTACTGCTGCCTGCTATTGCTGCCTGCTGCAGTGATGCTGCTAAGGCCTGCTCAGCTGCTGCCCTCTCCTGGTCTCCTACGACTGTCGGTGCCAGACTAGGCATACAGAACAACAGACTGCCAATTAATTGCCCATATTTGGCTATCCATGCAGTCAAGGTCGCGATCCTCACAACATCCGGCTGGCCTTCAATAATGTAATACACCGACGTTACACCCTTGCACGATGCGAGCACAGCGGAGTGTATTGCCTTAGATGTTAGAAGCAGATTAGCTACATCAGCGGGCTCAGAGCTAGCGTGCTGTAGAATCAATGGCAGAGCCGGACTATCAAGCCATGTCACGTCTGCAGCTTCGGAGGCCAGCGCAATTCTACCAGCCTGTGATCTCTGCATATCCATCTGAAACGGTTTTTGATAGTCCCAAGGATATTAGGCCGAGGGCAATGAGACTGCTGTGTAAACAACGCTTGCCTAGGTACCCAGAGTAGGGGCTAACCCGAGCTCTCGTGGCAACAACTGGCACTAACAAGACGTTCATCGCAATTGTAAATGTGACACTTGCAAGACCCCTTGAGCATGCTACACACCCTTAGTGCTGCGCAACACTAACGGTGGTGTTACTAACATGATGCCACTGGTCGGACTTTACTGTAACAGGCAAGGTATGCCTTACTCATAGTATGTCATATTGAGTATATGAGTACTTCTTCGCATTGGATGCACTCTTCTGCAGCTACCTCGTTCACACATCCCCCCCAAGGGTACTATTGTAGTACCTCCGAGGTGTACTACGTAGTGCAACTTGCTGAGCCTCTCATCAGCATTATACATCTTCAGTCAGGCGCACACACCTCTTAGGCGATTTCGAAGTTGAATAATTCTGCAGACCCTAATCTGGATATATCCAGATTATAAAATCCTGACCCAAGCATCATTCATGTCGTGACATATCATGGAATGGGGCACGGAGTCGATGGCAGGGTTGCTATGGCTGTTGGGTTGCAACCTATCTACGTAGATATATACATGCGGCCACTGGGCCAGGCTGACGTCAGGCCCATCAGTGCCTTGCCGGCTTGGCCAGTGTACCACTGACCCTAGGGCTTCCTGAGCCAATATTGTTGCCTGTCCCTGAGCCAGCTGGTGACTTCTCACTCAGCCTAGAAGCGGGGCGGCCGGCAGCTGGACTTCCTGGTGCAATCCCTGTCATACCAGCCCTTGAACCAGTTGCGCCTGACCCTGGACTGTGCTGCTTGGTAGGGCTTGGACTGCTGCCTCTATCTGGAGTCGGTTCTGCCTTGCTGCTTAACCCTGTTCCTGCTGTACTGCTGGTAGTGCGCCTGTGGCTGGGCTCTGAGCTGCTGCTGCCATCCGCTGCTGCTGCTCCAGCATCTGCTGCTGCAGTGCTGTTATTGCCTGCTGCTGCAGTAGTGGTGACACGTCTGGCCTGCCCCAATTCCACCTGAGCTGCTCGGGAGGCAAAGTTGAGCGAGGAGAGTGTCTCGCTGCATGAAGCTGACTCCGGCGACAAGTTGCAAACCAGCAGCACCTTACTGCTGCCGCACAAGCTGTCCTGCAACACCTGCACAGCAGAATCAACAGTATGAGCAGTCTGCTTGTCAGCTGGCTATCACATCTGTAGAAAAGAAACTTTGTTGTTCAAGGCAAGCAGCCAATTTACACCTCCAATACACAGTGAAAGTAGGCACATGCAATGCATTGCTCGTGTATGCTTGTCAACTTCTGCTTGGCCGCCCCCTGCAAACCCCAAGCGACTCTGGATGAGAGCTGTAACTTCTGCATTGCATGATTCTATTACATGTCCAGTGTCTCAACCCCCTTCTTGTGCACCCCAAGGACGTTTGGGAAATGGTAAATGTTCTCAGAATGGTAAACTTTGAAAATGGTAAACCCTGGGTACCTGTGTGAGTTTGCTGTTCCTGAAAGGAATGTGAGCCCCTCTCCGCTGTAAAGCCGCCACCACATCTCCAAGTGCGCTGAGGCTCTTGTTGATGGCCTGTGCCTCCTTCAGCTGCTGCCCAGTCACCTCAGACTTCTCAATGCGCTCAGAGCCTGAACGCAACACACCAGGCCAAGGGCACTGTTCAAATTGAGTCACTGGAATGTTGATCATTCAAAGATTGCAGTGCGCATATGCAACAACTTGCATCTGGAATGCTCAGCTACAGAAACTGCTAGTTGAGTACTCATTCTCTAGCTGCTGTCATGCACGGCCACTCTACTCCTGGAATTTGACGGGCACTGTACAGCCATGCAGCCAGGTGCAGTCTACTTGTACACTCTTTGCTGAAGAAGCCAGTAGTTTTTTGCAGTAGTACACAAAGCACTACTGCCATCCAGCAGGAACAATTGAGTGGTTGACTGAATTGTTCAAAATAAGGAAAACGAAAATACAATAGAATACGGACAATTGCAAGGCAAGAAAAACAAATAAATCACACGGACTCACCTGCCAGATCTACCAGATGTAGCATGGAAGTAAAAATATTGCCTTCTCTCACACCCTGGACCTTGACAGTCAGCAACGCATGGCTGCGGCTGCTGGCGGCATTCAGTGCTGTGGCAGCCGTGGCACGAGCACGGGCACCTTCCCTCAGCACTGCCTGGACGTCGGCTAGATCTGACACTTTGCGCCACAATAACCCGGGAACCCTGCACCCCCACAACAGGCACTGCTGTTGGGCCAACTGATGTCTCATATGCAGGACCATTTCCTTCTTGATTGCTGCAGGACGTTTGCTGTTGGACTGACCAACAGACGCCCGTGACAAAGAAGAACGGAAGCTGTCTATGTAAACAAGCCTTGGCTGGTACGCCATGCAGCAAGCAACATGCTCACCGATCCATGTTTGCCGGCAGCTCGCCAGCAGGCAAGCCCGAGACTTCAAGACTTTGTGCTCCTGAGTTTGGCCCTGCAGCCGCCACTGCCAGTAGGTCATGCACTGCTTCATTGTAGATCTCCAGCATTGCCACGCTGAATGACCAACAGTGAGCAACTTCATCTGCTGCTATGCTGAAGAGCTCCTGCAGAGGCAGTGCATTGCACAGCAGCACAGGATGGCCACAGCTGTATGACATGCTGCTGCCAGCTGTTTGTTGGCTGTGCAATTGCATTTATTGTGTGTGTTTCATTATGATTTGACCATGGAATAAACACAAGCAATCATGCATGCCCTACGGGCGTGAGTGGGGATTCTCACCCTAAGCCCAAGCTAGCTGCAGCAATATGCCAGCACTATGAGTACCATTTACCCAGCACTGCAAGTAGCAGAGACTACAAGAAACTTGTTGGGCACAAGTTGTGTTTGCACATAAAGCTGTCAAGCAACACGACAGATGCTGTATCACACAAAAGTGTTATTCCCAACTTGGGCCCAAAGGCTTTGTCTGATAGGCATGTACTGTACAAGGTACTGTACTAATGCCACAATGCTTACATGTGGTTGACAACCAAGCCCACCTGTAAAGCCCTGGTGTTGATGCCCGGACTGTCTGCTGGTCCGTCCATCGTGTATGTCTTCCCACTGCCTGTCTGCCCATACGCAAATATGCAGGCGTTGTAGCCATCGGCACACGAGCGCACCAGCGGCGACACTTCTTCAAACACCTGCGGAGCCAAACAGTGGAAACAGAACGAGAGATTGCAGCATCAAGCAGTGCAGCCTTTGTGTGTACTGCAGCACGGCAGAAACCTCTGATCTGTGTGCCATCCCTGTTGAAAAAACCCAAAAGTTGCAAGGCCTTCCTGCAGGTCAGCTTGATGCCAGTGGTACCAATACGTCCCACCTGCTGCTGAGTAGCGTCCGGTGCAAACACAGCATCAAACTCAAACTCCCTCTGTCGAGCAGTAGTCACATCCCGCACAGACAGCAAGCCCTCCAGTGGGAAGCTGACACAGCTGCTGTTGTGACCTGCTTTGCTGGGGGATGAGGACAGGGGAGGCCTGACCCTGCACATGACTCTGATGTTGCCACGCAACACCTGTGAGACACAAAGGTTGGCAGCAACTTTTAGAGCCCAGGCAAAGACAGCTTCCTGCAGTTTCCGCTCAACCAAGCACAACCTTACTGCACAACATGTGAAGCATCAACATAAAGAGCTTGGACTAGAAAAATTGACAACCATCTTCTCAAGGGCTGCCTCTGATCAACTGCAAATGAGGAGACCTTCTGCCAAAGCATGGGTACACCAAATGGAATGAGATTGATCCAGAGTCATGCTGTCTTAACCCACTGCAGCCTGGGATGATCAACTCTGGGCTAAACCAAAAATATATATGATAGAAACAACTTGCAGGTACCTGAAGCTGCTCATGTATTCGTCTTCTGACAGACCTCTCTCTCATAAACTTCTCCTCCCAGTCTGCTGCAGCAGCTCCAGCTGCAGCTGCTGCAGCTGTTGCAGATGACAATTGCTGCTGGAGCACTGAGCAATGCTCCATCTGCTGCAGCAGCTTATCACACTCATCTTGCAACTGCAGACAACAGTCGTGTTGTAGAACACCAACTTTGTTATTTTGGCATTATTGTATTGTTCATTCATCTTACAACAGACAGTGGGCGACAGCATGCGTTTGGCCACCATGCGGCATGGACGTATGTAACAAACTCTCCTCAAGACAGTGGGCATCATCAACCTGTTACACTGTTTGATGAATGCCACCGTGTGTCTCACTGTAGCAGTACACAAAGGAGCAGTAGCTATCCATGCTGGTTTCTTCAGGCACAGGTGCCATGCTGCTGCAGGCCAGTAGCAACTCCCTGGCCAACCAAAAAGACATCATGAGACAACTGATACCTTATTACAGCATCTGCTGGCTATTTCTCATTACATGCTTGCATTGATGTCCTGCAGTAGTCCAGCTCACCTGATGCTTCTCCTGCAACAATCTGTCCCTGTCAGCCTCAACCGCTGTAAGCTGCTCTCTCAGACTGCTCGTTTCAGCACTGCGATGTGCCAGCTGCTGCATCAGCAGTCCGCTCTCAGCCCTCATCTTTTCTACTTCACTGCTGTTGGCGTCGCTCCAAATCTTGGCCTGCTTGCGCATGTCATTAATTTCCTGCAAGCGCCAAAACGTGCAGATCATCGCTGGAGAAGAAAGCCCAACACAGCTGACCTGCATTGGACTGCAGGACAACACCGCTCACCTGGCAGTGCTCCTTGGTGCATCTTGTTCCCTCCTATTAATCACCTGGCTCTATATCATACTGCTGCTTGCTTACACAACCACCATTCCTGGCGCTGCCTCTGATTGCTTGAAAAAGACACAATCCACGGCTCACCTTTTGCATGCAGCTCCCTTGTCGCTGCATGCCATCCAGGTTTGCCTTGTAAGCGGCTGTCTGACCCTCAAGCTCATACTTCAGCTTCCAGGCCTCCAGGTTCTCATTTTTCAGTTGCTCAACTTCTGCTGACAACTGCTCTGCAGCAGCGGCCTGCTGCTCTAGCTGCTTCTGAGCCACCTGCAGCAGGCCGTGACAAATCATATCTTTGGGCGCTGCTGGTATGGCTTCCCGCTGTTGGGAAAGTATTGTACACTCACTGCTACTGTACTACATATCTGATATAAATATTGAGTACGTTGACTCAGTCAATGTAGAATCTTTTGGAAAGTTCCACAGCATAGAAGCATGTATGAGACAATCCTGCAACTGACGCACTTGATGACACAACTTCACACACCTGTGCTGCTTGAAGCTTCATCTCAGCTTCCAGCAGGCGCTCATTTGCCTCTGCCAGTGCTGCTCCTGCTGCCTCTTGCACACTCCTGGCTTCGTCATCTTCTCTGTTATCATCATCACCATCATCAGCAGGCATATAGTACCTGCATGCATTACAGGGCACCTGCATCACTTCAGTTCTTTAGAGTACCGTCTTAGGTGGTGAGAGTATCCACGTGCAAACAATCCTCTTCCATGCAAATCAGCACCTAATACTTGTCCCTTGCGAAGTATGACTGTTCTGGCATTGGTCAACAAGAAGCGAGATGGCGACTTCCTCCTATCAACCATGACTGATGACTGGTTAATTAGATGCTGTGTAGCTGTGCCTGACGCTGTTGCCTGAGCCTACAGGTCTGTTGCACTTGCCTGTAGTAGTGCTTGAGAGTGCTCTTCCAAGCACCAGGGTGGCTGCTGTTGTGTTGACTACTTAACATGGCTGAAGCACTACCGCCTGTCACGCCCAGGCCTGCAAGTGCCTGACTGCTTCTGCTGGCAGGAATCAACCCTGTTCTTGAAGTTTTCTTGACAGCCTGTGCAGGTACAGTAAGCATTGTAACTGTGGAAGGATCCGACGCTGTGTTTGACATCCCATCTGTTGCTGCAAATGCTGTTGTGGAGGCCCTTCTGCTGTGTCCAGGGCTTGACCTGCTGCCATCTGTATCTGGCACAGCGTTTGCTGAACTGCTGTTGGCTGTGCTGCTTTCAGTGGCCGTATGTGTTAGGACGTTTTTGCTGAGCCAGTTTGCACCTGCTGCTAGCCAATCCCGCTTGTTGCTGTCAACAATTGTATTGCCTGCTCGCTTGTCAGGGTCACCGAGTGACGAAAGCAGCTCATGGTTAACTGACTGCCGTAGAGATGCTTTTCTGCTGGGTGACTTGCCTGCAGGTAGGCAGGTGTGTCATACCATCAGATGCTGCCTACATGCTATCGGATGGACTATGAGATAGTGGTGCCATAAAGATGCAGCAGGTGCAAGTGCTGACAACCCTTGACTTGGTGTTTTGAAAAGATCGGAGTGCGGTGTTTTTGCTGGTCAGCCAGCAAACTACGGACGCAAGTGCACAGGTATACCGCCAAATGCCTGCAGGACTTGCTTACCATGGACTGCTGGGATTAGGTCATGCTGCAGCTCCTTTTCGTAGAGTTTGCTCTCGAGATCCGCAATCTTCGCAAGTAATCGATCCACTAGCTCCCCTTGGGAGGCCTTCTCGCTGCTGTCAGCATTGACCCTCGGGAAAACACCGTCTGTTGCTCTGTTCTCTATATGTTCAACATACCCCACATCCAGCACCTGTGACCCGCTTTCTATCATCACACGTAGATGCGTGTGGGGCGGTGCTTGTGTTAAAAGAGCTGCATATGCTATCAGCTGGTCAAGTGAAGGTCCAAATTTTTGAACATCCCTTGACGTTCATGAAGCCAACCTTACGTCTTTTCAGCACCCACGCAAACAGATGAGCCATGAAATCTGCCATAATTGTTCTTATCGCAGGGTTAGATCTTGCTGCAGTGTCCTCCTGCGACGACCTGTAGACCCACATGTAACGGGTATTTTCACACATAGTGCTGATATAATAACTGAGTGTACAGGCGTTACGCTCGAAAATCGTTGCGTTCATCCTTCTGAAGCAGTTGGCATCTCACCAGCAGTGCCCGCGTCTGGGACTGGTATTGCTGCCCATCCACATACGCTTCGACTGCACAATAGGAACTCCATGCAAGCAAGGACATTGAAACTTCCTATACCAGTTACCATTCTAACAGGCAGCCTGGGTGTGGGTAAGACCACCGCCCTGTGCAGACTAGTAGCACAGAAGCCTGCTCAGGAAGTCTGGTGCTGCATTGTCAACGAGTTTGGGGCAGTAGGCATCGATGCAACAGCCATTGAGAGCAGTTCAGCTGAGACGGGCAATGTGGTGGTCAAACAGATTGCTGGTGGCTGCATGTGCTGTGTGCTGTCAGGCCCTTTGTCTGCAGCAATCGCACAAATCATCCGCCAGGTAAAGCCAGATAGGGTCATCATCGAGCCCAGCGGCCTAGGGCATCCAGGAGGTGGGCGCTGCTGCTCTATTGTCAGCATTCATTGATGCCAATCTCATCCTATCATACTCCCTTGCAACAATTCAAACAATCAGCAGCTGTCAGAAGCATGCTGCGCAGCTGCCAACGTCTTGTGCTTTCACGTTCAGGTAGTCACTTGCAGGTCACGAAGATTGCAAAAACTGCCAGCTCATTGCAGATGGAGCCATGAATTGTCTGCATCCCTCTTCTGCATGCAGGCCTCATTGACATCCTGCAAGGCCCACATCTATCCACAGCCCTGCAGCTCAATGCAGTCATTTGCCTGGTAAGCCATCTCATTTAAGCTCAACTTGCAGAAACGCATGGCAACCAACTCCCCTTCATTTATCTCCTCACTTCTGCTTCATTGCTTGTTCCGCATAAATTCTCACCCATCCATCGCTTTACCAACTGCAACAGTATAACTGCACAAATCAGTACTGCAACTGCTGCTGCAGGTGGATCTACTGTCATTTGAGCCAGCAGCTCTGATGGCCAACAGCATTGCTGCTGATCAGATTACAGTGGCAGATGTGTTGGTAGGCAGCAAGGCAGATGCAGCAGCACCAACAGCAGTGGTAGCATTTGATCAGTGGGCTTGCACTGAGCTGTTTCCACCAAAGACGGAGGTAAGCCAGTGGTTCTCAGTTGGACCACAGTGCTAGAAACTCAATCACAGCACCGCACCGACTGCACTCTTTGCAGCTGTGAGGATAGAGCAGGTCTGACCTGTCAAGTATTGCGTCACATGGCGTGCTTAGATGTCCGAAAGCAGCCAATTCAAATGAACATGGCATGGCTGCTGCAGTTCAGAGGGTCAGCCACCTTAAATGCCATCTGCTGCCAGTGTGGGCTACCTCAGTCAGTGCTGCTGAAACAGGATCGTAACTCACTGTCTGCATCTGCACACAGATGTGTAGTTCATTGAAACATGCTGTGTCCTGCAACTTGCTGGTACGTACCTTTGCCCAGGTGCTCAGCATCTCAAATGGTCAGCTGGACAGCAGGTGGCTTGATGCACCAAGGGTTTCAGGAGCAGGACACCTGCTCATAAGGCCAATTAGACGAACCAGCAGGAGATCAATGGCCACGCATCAGGAAATGTCAACAGTTGACATAAACAGCAGCTCAACAGAACTGCAGCAAGGCGCTGCAGATGCAGCGGATACCACCAGCAGCAGGGGGCCACAACAGGGCCAGCCACAGCGAGTCCTGGGTGCTGGTGGTGGTGTAACAGGGCAGTACGCATCATGTGGCTGGATCTTTCATCAGGATGATGTGTTCTACCAGCGGCTTTTGTCGGCGCTGTTGCTGCAGTTGCAGCCATTGGCCTCTAGAGTGAAGGGTGTGTTCAGGGTTGGCCCTAAGCAGTGGGTTATGGCCAATACTGTGCCATTGCTGCAGCAGCAGCAGCAGCGACAGGTGGTAGCTGACCGACAGGCGGCAGAGTCAGTACCAGTACAGCAGGCAGCTGGGCCAAGGATGGCACAAATGCTAGCTCCCATCTGTTACAGAGGCGTCAGCATGGCCGAGATCATCATTGAAGCAGATAGTAGTAGCTTGCAGCAGCTCCCAGGACAGCTGCATCAGGTGGCCCAGAGCTTACAGCTTGTTGAGCAGTGCAGTAAGGACTCCAGCAATGCTGTAGGTCATGTGGCTCCCCAGGAGGGAGTAGCACTAACTCTTAATGAAGTTTGGCAGGTGCTGCAAGCTGCACTCATAGGTTGCTTACAGAAGTAAAATGTGTGTAGAATAAATGACTGAGTGGCCAGCGTGATGAGCTGCAATTCGTTCCAGACTGTCAGCTTTATGGTCAGCACCCACCCGTTAGCAAACATCACAACCTGCTTAAAATGCTACAGCCGAAATCCAGAGGCAGGATTGGCTGACAGAGCGTGTCGATGGCGTTCCCAGTCGCTGTCTGTTGTTTGGCCAGTGGCGCGGGCCTTGCAGCAGGCTGAGGGATATCTGACCGAACTTCCCAAAGCATGCCGGAAAGTGATTGCGCTAGCCCTTATAGCCAGACCCAGCCCTTTGTGCGGGATAGGGTTGACAGGAATGGCTACACCAGTGTAGTGCCCAGCACAGTAGACAGAGAGAACCGGCTACTGCAACAGAAGATCCATGCCATCAAGCATCGACCGTCTTCAACACGTACTAGTAGCCTATATGCAGCAGCAAGCCGTAGCGCAGCAGGCTCTGTTGGTGGCGGTCAGCCATGGGAGTCGTTCAGAGTGCAGAGTCATATACAGCCTTCTGCAGGCAAGAGCCTGAGAAGACAACGCATTGAGCAAGTGCAGCAGGAGAATCTAGTACTGAAACGAAAGCTGCAGGAGCGTTACGGTATCCGGAGGGATTCCTTTGTGGTAGTTCACCAGCTAGGCCCTGGGCTGGACTGCAACGGCAGATGGCAACAACGAACCAGCTTGTATGGCTGCCCACAAGAAGGCCATGGTGCCGACAAAAGGCCTGTAGTCAGGCCGTCCTCAGCACCTGTGAAACAGCTGGCTGGCACTAGGCAAGAACCAAACCTTGCCACATGCTCTACATATGCAGCACCCAACCGAAATTGCAAGAACACTGGGGTTCCCAAGACTCTGGCAGTTGCAGCATGTGCAGGTGAGACAGAGCAGCTCTCAAACCTCCCTTTTTCACGCTTTAGCATGCCATTGTCTCGCTCAGCCCAGTTGCCAGAGTCTGGCAACTGCAGTGAACCAGTTCAGGGCACAGCCGAGTTGCTGTGGCAGCAAGTATAGCTTGCTTGGCTGAGGACAGTGTTGATACAGCTGACCCACATTCTGTGTGTCGTGAATATCACTGCCTCTATACCACTTGCAAAGAATATTTCATCAGGTGTCAGTCTGCGTAAGCGTCCAGCGTAGACGTAATCGGACTACTTCCTGCCAGTAACAGCCCCAAGCATATATCCAATGAGACGCTGCCAGAACGTTCACAGGATTATCAGCTATGAATCAAATGCAGGCCGGCAATGATTTGCAACTGCTGCTGGCAGGGTGCGGCTGTCGCAGCTTCTATCAAGCAGATGGTGCACGCTTGAAGCCTTGCCGGCACTGCAAGCAAGTTTACTACTGCTCAGAGTCATGTGCACGGGTTGACCAGCCATCACATAAGGCTGTGTGCAGGTAAATAGCATGCTACTATGTGTCAGTACAGTACAACAATATGTCCTATGCAAGCAAGTTTGCAATGTGAGGGTTCTGCTGCAGGTCGACAATGCAACTTGCTACCGGCTTGAAGCAGCAACCACCATTGCCACCGGCTATTGCTATGCTCATACTATTGCCAGCTGCTTGATTGGCAGATCTGCCTGATGCCTTGTTGAAGTTGGTGTCACAGCCCTATAGCTGTCCCTTATTCCTGCTGCCGCTGGTGCCGCTGTGCTTTAGGTACTATGTCACAGGGCACTGGGCGGCAGCAGGTATTCGACCTACTGCTGATTGCTGGGTGATGAATCGGGCTATGGCGGTTGCAAGGAGCCTGCTGAAACAGCGGCAGAACTTGCAGGCCACTGTGCAGCAGTCCTGCAAACAGAAGACCGCGGCAGCTATTCAAAATAGCAGATGCAGAAGCAGTGATCTAGGCACCTCATCATCAGCCCTGTCACTGCAAGTTGCAGATGGATTGGCTCATGCTGGTGCCTCCTGCAAAGGGCTGCATGTTGCAACAGCAGCAAGCACCTCAACAGATGCCGTCAGAAACTCTGTGACAGATGCAGTAGCGCTCGACTTAGCAGGTCAACACGTTTTGACCCAAGGCGTGATGGACAGCGGCCGCCGCTGCAGCATTGCAGGTGCAACAGCATATGAACAACTGCCATCTGGGGAGTTGGTGTACAGGAGAACCTCTTCTGACCTGCAAATCAAAAACCAGGCAAGAATACATCTCCCTCTAACACTGGACCTAGGCATTTCAAACCTCACAAGTCCACCAGGGTCAGTAGAAGCAGCTGGAGGCCATACAGTGATCAGAACAAAAGCTGAAGCTCCAGCGGACCATTTGGATGCTGAGCTTTGCTTTGAGGAGCTGTTGGAACAGAAGCTTGCAGCAGCCAGGTTGCAGGAGATGCAAGAAGAGGCAGAGCAGGGTTTACTGGAGTTAAGAGCCAGCCAGGGTTTGGCTGGACCCAGGCCCTGCTTGTGTGTGAATGGGAAGGAGCAGATGTACACCACTGGACGATTTGCTGGCAAGAGAAACAGCAGCGTCCTGAGCAAGGGTCAGCTAACATGTAGGCCAACAAGGCCTGTGCCTGACAATACCAACAGACATGTGAATGCATCCAGGAGGGCCTGCCGGCAGATGCTCAGAACACACACGTGAACAACACACACGTGACTGATCACCCACGGTTGCAGATGTATCTAGGCCCCGGTTGGTTTAAAGGTATGAAGCTTGTTTACAGCAGACTGAAGCCATGTACAGTCGGCTGCTTAGTGCAAGTAATCCAAATACGGTCACGGTGATAACTACTTCAACTTCAAGGCTTGCTTTAAGCATCCTGGTCTGATGGCACGTATATATGCTGCCGATTGTGCGCTGTTCAGCTTTAACACATGCTTTGACATGTGCTGGCGCAGTGGTTAGCAGCGCTGAAGTCACTGACCCTGCAAGGCATGCCCACAGCACACACTATTAGCACCCTGCATGCTGCAGGATGCCGTGCAGAGTATGCAGTAATTGAAGCTGTAATTATTCTGTTGGCGTATCCGTCGTGGGAAAGGTCAAAATTCGGTCAAGTGCAATTTGTACTTGATTTGTCCGTTTTGCTCTCAGAGTCGCCGGTGGAACCTCGTGCCTTAGTATCACGCGCATGTAACATATTAAGCGCTCAAAACATGGCTTTGCATGCCAGACACACAGCTCCTACTACACGTGGACCAGTCCCGATAATCACATGCGCGCATTTTTCACAAAGTATAGAATATAATAGAAATGAATAATATGCACTCAACGTGGTATAGATATTCCCTGCATCTTGGCACCGGCAGCTGTGATTCACCCTTATGACGCCATCGTGACCGCCTCCCCGTCATGGGCGTGGCGTCGCACTTGTGTGGCTCTGTGCTGGCCGGTAGGCCATACCTCAGTCGACAAGCACTCAACATGGCCATGAGCTATTGTTTGCGTCAACCAACGACACATTTGAACAGTCTCCTGAGCCAAGTCCAAGGGACAGCCTGATCCTTGATCTTTTGTCGTAAATAAGGTAAGATGATTCATAGGTTATAATTGCAATTGTGTATCATGGGACCGCAATTCCCAATGTGCCTAACCACCCCGACTCCAAGATAGCCTTAGCGCACCCAACGTTGGTGCAAGCGTATTGCGCAGTCCTGGCTGGCCAGCCTATGTACTGCAGTTGCATCGTTAGGGTACACTGTAAATGGCATTTGCGGCCATTGGTGCTTACTGTAGCGTCACCATTTGCTAGTCCTCTCAAGAACGCGCTATATATAGTTTACTTACACGACGATAAGCTTGGCAGATGCGCACTTGAGCTTTCAATGCCTTGATCTGGTCTTCTAAGCATTGCAGCCGCTCGCAAAGCATGGTCAGCGACCTCTCGCTTTGCTGGGCCCCCTTGCCCTTGCTGTTCGTCTCTCTTACAGGGATGGCCATGATGTGGTGAAGATCAATCAAACTATTGATACGTTATTGTCACCACCATCAAGCTCCAAGGTAGCTTCCAGCAAGTTTCAGCCCTGAGAACAGCTGGTGTTACCTCAGTACCAGCTGCACAGCTTTGCATACAAGTGTAGACCTCCTTCTGTCACTCAATGAGGCAGAGGTCCAGACCAACAGCAGCAGCAGCTGAAGATGAGCAGTCTCGCTCTCCGAGTCCAGTAGGAAAGTCGGTCAATCAACAGCTAGCTGCAGCTGCAGCTGATCCTAACCAGCAGACAGCAGCAACACTGCAAAGCCTCAAATCAGCAGCTACAGCTCCCTCCCCTTTTGCAGCAGCAGCACAGCAACCACTGGCGTCCATTCCTGCATCTCCTGCAGCTACTGCTGGTTCTCCAACTGCCACTGACGGCAACAGCAGTGGCCGTTCACAACAGCAGCAACAGGGAGATGGCCCAGTTGACACAGAACAGCAGCGCCAGCAGCAGCAGGCCGCACATGATGGAGTGGCGCTGCTTGCAGCAGCTCTGGAAGCCCAGTCTCCAGACAGCCAACAACAGCAGCAGGAGTCTGATGTAGCCACAGAAGCAGCAGCAGCTGCAGATGGTGGTGATGCTGATGCTGATGCTGGTGCGCCTGTGGATCCCACGCTGCTGGCAAACTTTGAGGCTGCGTTGTCTGTTGTGATGCTGCGTCCAGTTGCCGTCAATGAGGCGAATGACTTGAGGAGTGATCTGGAGGCCCTCACAAACTTTGACATTGAGGTGAGAGAGAGCACCGCGGGAGGGGGGGGGGGGTACAGTACTGTTGCCTCTGGACTTGTTACATTTGGCTAAGATTTCTGCTTAGATCTCAGCTGGATTTCTTGCTTTGAATCTAGTGGGGTTGAGCAGCAGCTGAGTATCAGCTCACAATCTTTGACATCGTGATCAGATCATGTGTGCTCTGGTCAATCTTACTTAGGGCAGTTTTGGGCGATTGAGAGGAAATGCATAGTATGGACAAGGCCTAAAGCTGCTTTCATGTGCTGCCCCGTGGTGTCTGCTCTGCTCTGCTCTACTGCAGTTAGTCAACAAGTCCAGGCGAGGCCCCGTCGGCAGCAGCAGCAAGTTCAGAGGCGTGACACAACACAGGAGGACACGCAGATGGGAGGTGGGTGCAGACCTTGTTACATATGTATAAATGACATGTATGTCACATGATGTAGTAAATAAAGTCCTATCATAAAAATACATATATTGTGAATGTGAAGAGATATTGGTAATGAAATTTATATAGCAAGCAAGTATACTACAAGATTATTTGCAGGATCTCAACCCATGATGCAAGTATACTGGCAAAGTAAGATACGTACTTACAAACCCACTTATCAACCTACTTATGTTAAACCCTGTGCCCATCAATGAGTATAGAGAGTGCCCTTGCATGTAGT
This sequence comes from Coelastrella sp. MACC-549, assembly GCA_018290735.1. Lineage (NCBI taxonomy): Eukaryota > Viridiplantae > Chlorophyta > Chlorophyceae > Sphaeropleales > Scenedesmaceae > Coelastrella > Coelastrella sp. MACC-549. The sequence goes on from JABEVS010000426.1 coordinate 17,221, forward strand.
ATTTATGAAGTAAACAGTCATGCCACCATCATCATCATCACCATCGCCTTAATCATCTGCTGCTGCTGTTATATCACTTTCAGGCGCACATCTGGGACAGCAAGAAGCAGGTTTACCTCGGCGGATTTGACAACGAGGTCCAGGCCGCCAAGGCACATGACGTCATGGCCATCAAAACCCGAGGACCCAAAACAATCATCAACTTCAAGGTGGTGGTGTATGAGGGGCTGCTGGATTGGCTGTGTAATCCAAAACTGACAAAGGTGTGAAGAATTGGCATGATACACAGAATATACATACATACAACGTCGTTATCTTGCTCACTTTCTGTTTGCCTTTGTAAGTCAACCTAGTGCAGTAGATAAGGACAATTTGTCGTAAGTTTATAAATACATATCTCTTTGAATTGATATATATTCTATTGAAAATCTACATAAGTATGTCAGGCGCACCTCAGGTTCTGGGTCAGGACTCCTGCTCTCTGCTTAAATTTCTGAACAAGTGTGCAACTGTTTCTCATATCACACCATGCACTCACAGTTTCTGAGTTGCCACCAAAAAAACTTACTCAACATTGTGCCTGATCTCTCACTCACAATCTCTTGCTCATTTGAATCACTCATTTGCAGGAGGCAACCATCTCTGCACTGCGCAAATCCAGCCGCCGTATCTCCAGTGGCAAGAAGCGCAACCGCAACAGCTACACCATTTCACCCCGATCATCTCCCACCACCCCCCGCAACCACAGCAGCAGCAGCAGTGGTGTAGCAGCAGCAGCACTGCAGAGCCTGGCCAATGGGCAGCTGCCACCCCTACATGACTCCCCCGTTTCTGCTGGCATTACTTCCAATGCAAGGCAGCACCAAGGCGCTTTGGATGCTGCACTGGCAGCCGCGGCAGCAGCTGCTGCTGGAATCAGCACCTCTGCTGCTGTTGCTGCTGGTGGGTTTGGCAGCAGGGAGGGTGGCAAGAACAGCAGGAGCGGCAGCAGGGGAGGCAGGGGTGATGCTTTCGGGTTGGGGGTACTGGCTGGTGGAGTAGCAAAGCACAAGGTGGGCAATGAAAGTCCTTTCTTGATTTTGCTTTTGTTTCAAAGTTGACTTTTTTAAAGTAGTACTTACGCAGGCATCCGCTCACGCTAGCATCTGTTCCTATCAGCAGCTGCTCATTCAGCTGCCTGTGTGTCAGTCACAGAAGGCTCGCCAGCAACTGATGTGTACATCTATCAATCATTGCTTTTCATTTAATTTGACAGTGTGATTACTTTCTATCAAGCCTTGTATGAGCAAGTCTACTACTTCAAAGTTGCGCAAAATTCATCAACGCTGCATGCTGCTGCTGCTGCTGCTGCTGCTGCATAACAGGGTGGAAGTGATCGTGTGCCATACATCCAAGTGGACAGTTCTGGCGTAGTTGTCAACATGCCACGAATGTCTCCTGGAATTCTGGACCTGCCAGCGCCTCCTACTAGCCACGGCAGCGGCACTGCTGGTCCCTGCCACCTTGCTAATATGGGTTTAGGCGACCTTGGACGGCTAGGTTTTAGCCGCGGTATGGCTACCAGCAGTAGCCTAGGGCTAGGCAGTGGGCTGGGGTTGAGCAGCAGCTTGGGTTTGAGCGGCCTGGGTGGCGGCTTGGGTTTAGGGTTGAACGATGATGACATGCTGCCACAGCTGCCACCAGCAGCGGTTTTGGAGGCGGTTTTGGAGCGGGGTGGTATGTATGACAACAAGTTTGAACATGGCTTGGCTGGGATCGATCAGGGTTTAGGAATAGGTGGCAGCAGCGGTCTAGTGGGTGTAACCACATTCAGGGCTTGCCCAGGTGATGCCCTAGGGCTTAAAGGCATTGGGAGCCAGGGTCTAAGCATGCTGGGTCTTGGTGGTGGAAGTCTAGACCCATTGGGCTCCCATAGTGGCGTTTCTAGTAGGCATGCCAGTCTGTTGCTGCTACAGCAGCGGCTGCAGCAGCAGCAGCAGAACATGCCGGCACCCCCAAATGCTGCTGCAGCAGCAGCTGTTGCTGCAAAGCAGCAGGCGCTGCTGGCTCAACAGCGACAGCAGCAGCAGCTCCATCAGCTGCAGCTTCAACAACAGCAGCAGCAGATGCAGATACAGCATCAGTTGCAATTGCAACAGCAGCGCCTGCAGCTGCAGCAGCAGCACCTCCAGCAGCAACAGCAGCATCAGCAGGCGCTGAGCAATGCGGCAGCGGCAGCAGCAGCAGATGCTGCTACAGCTCCACCTAGTTCATTGGCTGCCAACCTGCGTGACATCACCAGCGTGCATAACCCCAACAACAACAGCAGTAGCAGCCACCCCATGCCAGCAACTCAACTCAATACTCAACTCATGGGACTTCCTGAGTCAGACCTGGTCGCCTCAGATGCACTGCTGATCTCACATGCTGACGTGGCATCTACCAGTGCTGCTGCTGCTGCTACTGCTGACTCAGCAGGAGTACTTGTTAGCAGCGGCATCACCACAGACAGTTTTGCAGCGCTGGCAGAGTTGGAATGCAGTATGGCTGCTGCTGCCAGCTTACCTCTGATAGGTACATCCGATCTGTTCTTTGACAGCTTTCCTACATCCACTGCTGCTGCTGCCGTCACCGACCAGTCAAAGCAGCTGCAGCACGATCCCACCGGCAGCATGACGGCTAACAACAGCGTAGAGGGACTGCCGGCCACTTCCCACAATAGCAATGCCAACACTGCCATCGCTGCTGCTGCTGCTGCAGCGGCAGAGGCAGCGGCAATGATGGAGGCGTCCAGAGCGGTGCAAAGGGAATTGGCCATCAGGCGGGAGGCAGGGCTGGCCCTCCTTATGGGTGGCAGGGTCGGCAAAGCTAGGGTTTGAAAGGTTGAAGAATCTGGGGTTTAGTGTGGCAAAGCTAGTGTTAGGAAGTTTGTGGAATGCTAGGGTTTAGGGTTTTTAAGTGCTGCAGCAAGTGTGTAGATCATTGAAAGTTCATGGGCAGGTTTGGAAGGGGTGGGGTGAATGAATATGTGGGGTATTACAGGTGTAGAGACCGGGAACTAGGCTGTGTAGTCACTGAAACCGGTGATGATCTCAATCGATGCAGAAAAGTCGCTCTTTATTGGGAGGCAGCAACTGAATTTTACTTTCATTGGCGATGATGATGCTGCGTATGTTTGCACACGCCGCTCATGTTTGCCTCGCTGTTGTCCGCTGAACTTGGCAAGTGATGTGTGAGAAACGGTGCAGTGCATGTGTTGTGGTGAGGAGATGTGGTGGTGCTCTGCCTGCCTCATGCTTACTCTCAAGTACTGCTTTGCACGCAACTGCTGCTGCGGTACACACAGCTGCTGTGCACGCAACTGCCAGGGCAAGAGAGCGAAGGGGTCGGGGCAGTATGATGGTACAGCTTGACGGTATGATTGTACTCTTTACAGCGGCAGTGGGTTGGGGATGTCTGCTGACAACTTGTTTTATAACAGTTCTGGCCATGCAGGGGTATGGGTATGGGTCCCTCCAAAGTCGGGGGAGGGGGGGGGGGGGTAAAAAAGTGGCAGAGGGCTGGCTGTCGTTATTGCCATGTTTGCGCAGGTGCTGCTGTGCATTGCTGGTTTAGATGTGTTCTGTTGCATCTTTGCGTGTGTGTCAGTACATCAGCATGTTTGCTGCTCAAGGCGTGGTTGAAAAGTGCTGTCGGATGGATGTGAAGCCCTGCTGGCTGCCATCAACTGATGCATGCATGTTGTCTCATCCTTCTCCTGTGGACTTGATTCTCACAAGGCTTGCTTGGGGTTCTATATCATAACACTTACTGTTGTTGCACACTGTCATCAAAGAAGGCCAGCCACTTGTGTTTTTCGTTTATTCTCCATCGTCGAATCATGCACCTTTTTTGGCAGGGAGTACTGCACGTTGCTGGAGTACTGCACGTTGCTGTAGTACTGCACGTCGCTGTGGCTGTGTGCGTGCTGCGCTGCGTTGTTCAGGTCATTCACTGTTGGTAAAGCCGTGTTTTTAGTAGTAACACATACTGTTTACAATACGCCGTCTCAGGTTTTATTTGGCAAACCACTATCGTCATTTATGATCATCATGGTCATCGCAGCAGTGTGGCAAGGATGATGATCATTGCACAATACAGAGATTCAGTCAGATGCATCTTGGCTTGATGGTCGTCATGATCGCTGTGGCACAATCAGCACCTCTTGGAGGTTTTGCATGTGTGTGCACCTGGCATTCTTTTGGGCTTTGAGATTCAATGTTGACATAAACCCCTGACACACACGCTTGTGGTCCATGAGGTGCAAAAGTTCTACACCGGGAAAATATATACATCATGATGTTGATGCATGGCATACTTTACTGGGCTTGGTACCTTCCAGACAGTTCAGTCTTACTACCTGAAATTTCACCGCCACAGCCTTACATCACAGCTGTGCTTGCAGCACCTGCACGAGCAAGGAACTGTGCTGCTGTTCACTTCTCAGACGCAGTACGGTTGTGCTTACATTACACAGTTATATGGAGCATATTGTGCATGATCAGCTACTTCTCGATGCCAGCTGGGCTGCCCCTGCTTGTCAGTCCTCAGCCTGCTAGCCCTGCTGCTAAATCCTTCCTGGACTTTCATGATACACAATGGCTTGTTGGACCTATGTTGGGCTTATAACTGCAACGCGAGTGCTGCAAGTGGCAGTTGTCACAGCAGTTTGTTCGCTGCATCAAAGATAATGTCGGGCCAGTGGTGTAATGGCAGTGGTTGCCTGTGAGTCGCCAACAACCACTGACTGCCAGGGGCCTTCTCACAGCGTGGAAATGTCGCAAGGGCATTTACGTCACATATTTGATTTGTGGAATTGAGTTTTTCGCTGCGGCTGTGTTAGTCTGTGCCCCAGGCATTACTGCTGGTCACTGCTGGTCACTGCTGCTGCTGAAGGCAATCAGCAGGATGATGCTTTTGTGTAGCTCAAACAACAGGGCTTTTCTTCTGATCTGTGACAGCACTGGAGCAGCAGCAGCAGCAGCAAATGACGCTGTATGCTCTTCTTCTGCTGCATGATCTGTGGTTTGATGTCTGGACTGGTAAACATCTGAAGACGAGTCTAGCCAATCTGCCTGTCCAGGCATCTGTTTGTCCATGGCTATGACAGATCTGTAGGGGCTGGAGATGGATGTATTAGGCTGTTTTCAGACAGTAGTAAAAGTATGATAAAGATGGATAAGTACTCAGCGTATGTCGCTATGGGTATTCCTACTGCTTGCTGGCAAGGCTATGCAAGCCTGCCCCAAGCGCTTTGCTCACATTTGCAGTTTAAACCGCAAGCCATTGCCACTCGTAAACAATTGCAGGATTAATTCATCCTTACTGGTTATACATACATACCATATTGAGGGTCAGACCAGGATAGATCCTGCTGCAGTTGGGGCTGCCAGCGGTGAGGAGTAAGATCTAGATCTGTTGCGGGGGGCACATGGTCTTCATCGAGTCACCTGGACTCATCTGACCACCTGTTGTGCGTGCACACCTGTCAGCCATGTGTGTTTCTGCTATGTGTGCAACAGAAGTTTCTGTTGCAACGCCATGCTTCCCTTCCTTGCGACACAAACACCAGCATCTGGACATCCTCCTGCATCATCGTGATGCTCTTTGACAGCTTGCCAAACACCACCAGATGGTCCACTACACTGGCAGTGTAGCGTAGGAAGGATGGAAGGGCTTTACCACATCCGATGATCAATGTTGCCCAAGTCCTTCAGCACTGCTAAGTGCTGATTGGCATTAGTGTTGATGAGAAGCGCCTAGTTTCTTGTGAAGCTGAGGCAAGTGTGATTTCTTGTTGTCTGCTGATACTGTCCTGGGGTACTGGATATCAAATCCTCTTGCACTGGTTGAGCTCGGCTCCATGGCAGTAAATGCTATGGCTGATGGTATCAATTGTTATTATTACTGGTTGAGCTCAATCTGGAGGCCCAACGTTGTGCATGTGCGTCTGCTGCAGCTGTTTGTGCAGCATGCGGTTGAGAAACCAAAAAAGGGACGCAAAATGGGAACATGATGTGCAGGTTACGGATGAGTTGTGTCAGCAGATTACCAATGGTTAGGTGCCAGTTTGTCCTGTATCTGCTGCAGGTGGAAGCTTCAGCTGGCGTGGGTTTGTGGGTGTGAACTTTGGTCCGAGAAGGATAACTTCGTTGAAGTGTGTAATCCTCCTTGAGCGAACTATTTGACTTTATTTGGCTCCTACGAGGGGGTGCTGTTATGGTTGTATGGTACGGTATTTAGATGTATATGAGGCGTATGGCGTCATATAAAATTCTTATATCAGTGGCAAGACTGCAAAGTGGATGTCCCCGCGGGCAAGAGTGCAAAATTCTGGTGCAAATACTAGGGGCACTGCCTCGTTGTGGGCAGGGTGGTTGTGAGAGGGGCGAGTCACATACTCCTTGCTAAAGGACCTGATAATACGCCTTAACTATTGGAAGTTTGAATTAACGTCTCAGAAACGTCTGGCAGGCAATGCCACGACGATCGCTTTCCTCTTCAACTCCAACGCTTGCGTGTTACAACCGCCTAAATGATCCCACGGCCGCGGTCTCCAGGCACAGCCAATGCCCCCCTGGACTACTCTGCACGTTATTGCTGTCATGCACAGACACATGCTCGGAGAAACTCTCTCTTAAAGGTGGCACCGCGACCTCTTGGAAGTGCCATCATTCCGTGACCCTCATAAACATTTGCACCCAGGCACGCACCCGGGGACGTGGTTGCATGCATCCACGCATTTCAGTCCCGATGCAACTCCCGGGTGTCAACGTGGCAAGCAGCACTCGACATCTGCTGCACGCCTGTCCTGCACATAACAGCCACAAGAGTCCCGCCCTGAGAAATGTGATACGCTGTGCCAGCAGCTCTATAGGTACGTTTTAACCGTAGTATGTTTTATAAATAATGCATCAGCCTTGCAACAAGACCGTGTCAGGACGTCGATCAGCAGACAACAGCACAGAGCAGTTGCTGCTGTGTAACAGCTGTAACCGTGTTCCCTAGACTCAGCTGCACACGAAACTTCGCACAGTTGACGCGGCTGCCCCCATATGAGTTTTACTCGAGTTGATGCCAAATCTGTAGCTATAACACGCGCAGCTCTGTAGCAACTTCAATGAACACTGAACTCAAATGGGTCAACACCGGCAGCCATTGATGTGTGCTGTACACATTGGTAGTTTATTTAACTTTCAAGGATTCGCCCCTAAAGAGAGTGAAACTTTTCAGAATAGACCAACGAGTTTGCTATCCTCGTGTTTTGTTATTGCACCTACAACATGTGCTGTTTGAAGCTCCCTAGATAGTACACAGTAGGGGCAAAAAATGGGTACAACATTTTTTTTTTGGTTTTATCCAGACAGTTGCGTGCAAACCTTTGGTAAATCATAATTCATCCTTGGGACCATGATGACAGCAGCAGCTGCCACTGCTGTGCTGCAGCATCTCCCCACAAACTGATTCCAATCGACCAGTTTGAGGTGCAGAAGTGTTGGAGGTTGTGTTGTAGCTTTTGTGGAGCTTGTTGTGTCTACACATAATCTACAAACGTATTTCTTTCTTTTATGCACTATTTGCATTATCTCTTTGTCTATCGCCAATGTTATTGTTATAATTTTACTTTTGCTGTATTCATTCTGCTGTTACATGGATACCTACCATCCACAGGACCGGCACACAACGGGACCAGCAGCAGCAACAGCAGCAGCAGCAGCAGCAGCTCACATCAGCAAAGCACAAATGGACCTTGTTCAGCCTCCAAACCTTCTCAGGCAACACCACCAGCCTCATCCATAATTCCATCACCACCTATCACAACAACACCCAAACCCACTCTACAGCCAAGCAACAGCAGCAGCAGCGGCAGCAGCAACTCTGGCAAGACAGCAGTAGTGGTGGGAGGCGGGTGGGCCGGCTTTGGTGCAGCACTGGCGCTTGCTAAAGCTGGTGCTGAGGTGACACTGCTTGATGCTGCTGACAACCCTGGGGGACTCAGCAGTGCTTTCAAGAGCAGCAAGGGTCAAATGATAGAGCCAGGGATTAAGGGGTTTTGGTACCAGGTGCGGTTTACTGAGGACAATCTGTGCAGTATGTCTGTTAATTTAGTCGCTTCAGATAGGATATCTTCTCAAGCAGCAGCATTCTCCTGTGGAAGCAGCCTGTTGATTACCTGATGGCTATGGTTTTCTGTATGTGCTATAGTGACATGTACAGCACTGCACTCGTTGTTAGTACGCTCAGTCAACATCTTTCATTCGGCGCGGTATTCATTATTGCTGCCGCCGCCGCCGCTGCTGCCGCTGCCGCTGTTGCCACTGCTGCTGCTGCCGCTGCCGCTATCGCTGTTGCCATTGCTGCTGCTGCTGCTGCCACTCCCGCCGCCGCCGCTCCTGCCACCGCTGCTGCTGCTGCTGCAGTACAACAACATTGAAGCGTTGGTGGAGGAGCTTGGCATTCCAGCTCCCTTCACTCCCTTCACTCGCAGCAGCTTCTGGTCACCTCAGGGACTTCAGGTGACACTCAAACACGTTAATTCTCTGCAGAGATTTTGCCTTTCTTAAAAGCACATGGGGGCTGACACAGTTGTTGAGTTATTGTCTGCTTGAGAATGACCAAGCGATTAGCAAAAAAACAATCAGGTGCCAAATACTCAATACATACCCATCCCAGAACGTCTTTCCGTTGTAGTCTTTTTATCAATACGTTTCTTTTCTAACTACTGCTTTGCGGCCATAGCAACTTTTGTGATGGGCTGAGGGAACCCCGGGGTTCTGCGAAGCAGTAATTAGAAAGGAATAACATATTCACTGTTATAGAGCAATCTGAATCATGACTGCCTCAATCCAATCAATTTCAAACCTTGTCCATCTCGCAAATGTGCATGTATCAGCTCCAAGCTCAAATCTCCTTGATTCTGAACAGGGTATGTTTCTGCTTCTTCTCCACAATCCCATTTATATCAATTCAACTCCAGGTTGACTCTCCAATATTTCAGAACCTGCCGCGGCTGCCAACACCCCTGGGGTCTTTTGTCCATACAGCCCCTCTCTTCACGGACCTGCCCCTTTTTGACCGAGCAACAGCAGCGCCACTTGTAAAGCCTCTCCTGGAGCATGACCTGAATGAAGACCTGTACAGGTACTTCAGCATGTGGTGTCTGTGGGTGTAGTATATATCAGAAATATAATATCAATACATACTATGCAATTCATTATCCCAGTTGTTAATCGTCTGAAATATGAGGGAATGTTTGCTCACATACCATTACAACCGGTGCACACACGATCTATTGCTGCGACAGCAGCAAGTTGAAGACGTAAGCAGTTTTGATCCCAATAGATAGTGAAGATCAAATAATAAACGATTGGCAGCGATTGTTACCTTTTTGATTTCTCTATTTACTTATCTCTTTCAGTAAATGATATTCAATTTATCTTCCCCCCCCAAAAAAACATGCTGAGCTGAGTTGCGTTGCTCAATTTTTGGCAGGTACTACGACAGCATGTCCGCCTACGAGCTGTTTAGATCAGCCGGTGTGTCAAAGCAGCTGTATGATAAGTTCCTGGCCCCCATGCTGCTGGTCACTCTGTTTGCCCCTCCGACAGAGCTGTCAGCTGCTGCAGCACTGGGTGAGCATGCTGATGATTCTAAGCAGTCAAATATACCAAGTAAAAAGTTGAGACTGAAGATAGGCTGTCAGCTCTGTCAGCTGCAGCAGCATTGGGTGAGCAGGCCGATAATTAGTAGAATGTATCGAGGATATACCTGAATGTAATAGATAATATCAAAGTACATACTTCAAAATAGTACAATTCATCAAGTATGTACGTGAAATTGAAGAAGGCCTTGTACTATCTTTTTCTAGCGCTCTCTCTGCTCCAGCCCACCAGCCAGACGCCGACATCTTTGTGCATAAATTGTTCTTTTCTGCAGATTTTTTCGAATTTGTTCCTTGTTTTTTTTTTGCAGGTGCCTTGTACTACTTTGCTCTAGCCCACCAACCAGACTTCGATGTCAGGTGGTGCAGAGGTCCCATAGGTCAACTCATATTCGAACCCCTCGTGCAGCACCTTAAAACCCTTGGTGTCAGGGTACTCGGCGGCCGTAGGGTTCAAGATATCCAGCCAATTCCACAAAACCCCGACACAAGCTCCTTAAACCCTGGCACAAGCTTCTTAAACCCCGCTGGAGTCGTGTTGGCTAAGGGCCCTGAGGGTTTAGTGGAGCAATACGATGCTGACGTCATCGTGTTGGCTGCCGGCGTGCCAGCGCTGCAGCGGCTTGTTCTGCAGAGTAGGGTTTTGGCGGCAGCTGAGGACCTGCGCGGGGTTTTAGGGGTTGGGTGTAGCGATGTGGTTGCTGTGCGGCTGTGGCTGGATCAGAAGCTGCAGCTGCGGAGCAGCAGTAATGTGGTGGCCGGATTTGATGATGGAGTTGGAGGAACATTCTTTCACCTGAATGAGTTACAGGTGAGTCCTGTTACCAGCACAGCATTGCTGTTGAAGATTCAAACCATCACAATATTCACCTCCCGGCTTTTAATTTCATATCTTACTAATTACACAGAAAACAAAAAAATCAAGAGATTAATTTGAAACCTTTGATACGTTTCCTCCCCTTTGTTGCTGCAACAGTTAGGCCAATAAAAAGCAGTCTTGGGAGTGTTCATCCCAGGCTGAGTGATTGGCATCTGGCCATCTCATCTTTAAAATGTTCAGGACAGCCAATCTGGGTTTACTCAATCTGGGTTCACTCAATCGCCAGACTGTGAGCTGGATGCATGTGAGCTGCAGCTCTGATCATGCGTCAATACACGGTGTAGTCTGTAGACTGTTATTGTACATTGTTATTGCAGACTATTATAGGATTCAAACGCAATCTTCAGAGTACACCGTAAAGGCTTTGGATACTGATATATTGCCCTTGCAATAGCATCATTGTGTCTGTAGCTACAGGCTGTAGCCTTTTTAGAGTCTGTGCAAATTGACATTTCCGCTCCTACTGCAGGCTATAGACAGAGCTGTACATCTCTTTGGCGCTCGCATGATGCAGATTCCCCAAGGCAGTGTGACATGCAATCACGAAAGTGTTTGGACATGATGTTGGTGTCCATACTAGGCGGCTTTTTTTGGGTGCTGAAGCAGATTTGAAATCTTCTAATAATAAAAACAATACTAGGAGGGCCCTACAGCCACCGTCATGGCAAATCATTGCCATAACAGCTCTCAGTGGTGTTATCACATCACTTAATTCTCAATTAATTCCAGAGGTATTTAATAATCTGATTACAGAGGTATAGGCCAGAAATTAATCCACAGTTGTGTATGTACACTGCTTCATCTGGTGATAGAGAAGAAAGGTGGGATATCCCACCTGGATGACTCTTTGTTGGCTGATTTATCTATTTGTACTGCTTTGCAGGACATCAAAAGACTCCTTGTTGGCTGATTTATCTATCTGTACTGCTTTGCAAGACATTGATGATCATTTCATTTGGGTTTCATTCATTTCAATCTGTTTTTGTGCTTTGCAGGACATGTACAAAAACGAGCCAGGCAGCGTGATAGAGTTTGACCTCTACCACGCCGAGTCACTCCTTCCTCTGTCAGATGAAGCGTTAATAACACGGCTTATAACAACCTACCTGGCGCCAGCCCTGCCACGTGGTTCAGAACAAGCCCTAAGCCTGACTGTGAAGGACAGCAGTGTGTTGCGGTTTAGGAAGGCAGTGACGCGGTTCAGTCCGAAGAGTCATATGCAGTTGCCGGGGATCGTGACAAGCATTCCAAATGTTTTTATTGCTGGGGATTGTGTCAGGCAGGGGCCAGGAACCCATGGGTGCAAGGGGCTGTCACAGGAGAAGGCGTATGTGACGGGACTACAGGTGTGTTTGTGTATGTGTGTGCATGCATGCAGGTGATCGACTTTTTTTGCATTTTTCGAATTTTTACCTGGTTAGCTGCTGGAATGGTTGGAAATGTTGGTAAAGAAGTACTAGGAAAGATTCCTTTGCAATAATTCTTTCGTTGTGCTTTGAGGTGTACTACAGCAGATGAGGAGGCAAATATCACTAGCAGGCACATACAACCGCACCTGCAGCAAGAAACAATGTGATGCATGGGGGTGTGTTCACAGACCAGTATTTTGGGCCATCTTGCAGCAGAGCTCGGCATAGAGTTATCTTCTATCTTTTATCTTAGGACGGACTTGCAGTTGATTCAGCATGCATGCAGACACATTTGAAGATTGCTGCTCTACCAGCAATCCTCATTTTCTGAAACCCTGAATTTATCTACAGTATAGTTATTGTATATTTTAATTTTTCATATTCCTTCCTCATGAAATTGTTACAGGGAACACAGGCAATACATAGGCCTGCGGCAATATCCCAACTGGCTGCACTCGGTGTGCAACACTCATAGCACTCCTGCACCTGTTGCAGGGTGAGGGTTTGGGCTTAGCAAATTGCTCACATTCTTCGAACACCAGACGCTTTTCTTTTTCTTATATCATCCTTTTTCAACAGGATCATTTGTGTTCATATGGGACTACAAAAAAATGACTTCATCAGCAGTTATTGTGCCTGCTGGTGGCTCAACAGTGACCCACTGGAAAAATAAATGACTGATGAAATGTTGTGGCAAAAGCATTTTGTGCTTCCGTAATGAGAATAAACTGCTATCAGAAAAAGCCATGACTGTTTTGTTTTTTCCCCATCCAACTGTCTCTGGCCCTCCTGGCCGACCTCCCCTACTGTCCACTCACTCTGCTGCCAAGTCTGCTCCCAAGTCTAGCAGTCGTGCACGGTGATGATGAGTTCTATTGTCGCGTCTGTATTTTTCTGCAGGCTGGTAATCATGCGGCAGCCAGGCTAGGCCTGAGACCTGTTGCCAGGGTTCTACCAGTTGAACCCGACGAACCGCATGTAACAGCCGCCAAGGAGCTGATTCGGCTCCAACAGCAGCTCACAACAGCCGTCACTGGCGCTGCAGTGAGGCGCAGCAGTGCTGGGCCCGCTAACGGCCGCCAGCAGCAGCAGCAAGTGGTGCTGTCTGGCAGCAGCAGCAGCAGCAGCAGCAGAGGAGGGTGGGCTGACGATGAGGATGGGACTGATAGTGAGCGGCGAGCGAGGGAGAGTCATCGGCTGCGTCAGCTGCTGAAAGAAGAGATGGCGGAGCAAGTGGCAGAGCAGGAGCATGAGCAGCAGCAGATGGGCATGACTGCACGGGCCCTGCAGCAATGAGCTTGCGGACTTTGGTTGACATCCAACTTGTACGTCTTGTGAATTATACATCTGTTGTAGCTGAGTGAGGAAGTGAATGTTCACATTGATCTTGAAAATCGATTGGTAGTGGTTGCCATGATGCTGGGCATGTCCACTGCCACTGCAGCATTCTCACTGGTGAGATCTAGCGCTAGATAAGTACAGCAAATAAATACCTTGTGATCTTTTGCCAGTAGAAAGAATCCTGCACAATTCGGCTGAGTACTCACAGAATCGGCAGTGAATGGCGCAAGCATCGCCACTTTGTGTTGCAGTTGCGTCAATCTGGCTATGTGTTAAAGCTGAGCTTAGGAAATAAATAGGCTGCAGTGTGGCAGAATGTCGCGGGCTGGCCACATGCTTGCAATTGCAGCATCTAGCTCTAAATCAATCTCAATTGTTAACTCCGGATCCGGTACCTGAATAACAGCGCGTTTAGTTAAATTGCATTGCATGCAGCTAGGGTTCGAGTAACCTTGGGACCTGCCGACGGTTATATCTTGTCGCCGAAAATGAGTGTCCAATGATGTAGCCGCGGGGATTGCGTCGACGCGGGGCAGTTGCGGGTCACTGTTGCGCAGTCAGTCAGAACGTTGTTGATGGTTCTGATGCTCTGCTTTAGTAAGCAAATGCGTTTCCGAGCACCAGCAGCGTTTCAAGGTTTGTCCCTCGTTTTGGGTTGGCATCGACCGTGCCATACCGTGCATAGCTGAGATCTCGCAAACGCCTGGGGCATTGCCATATACCTCCGGGCAGAAAAGCACTAAGGCTACACGTATTATACTTCGTGAACTGTTGCGACGGTCTTGATGGCGTTGATGATGTGTTCGGCAGCCTTGGCAGGAGCACTGCAGTCCTTTGCGGGTAGGCGACACCTGAAGCACATGCTGACACATGCTCTTGATAAATCCAAGCTACCCTATGAACTGCACTCGCGGCCCAAACTGCTAACCAGTCGTAGCAGTGCCGGCTCCAAGATAGCCAGCAGCCAACGTTGGCGTTCAACTCATCAGCGCGTCCCAGCAAGCTTGCTGTACCTGCAGACGAGCAGCTGGCATGATTGTCACGCTGCTCGCTGGTTCAGACCCAGTAGCTTGACAGATCAATCACTTTTTCGATCACAACCGTTGCAGTGCGCACCACTTGCTTTGAATTCGTAGCTAGAAGCTAGCAGCTGCGCTCAAACGGCTTTGTAAACAGGTCGATCCATTTTTGTCACGTATGCTGATGGCGGGTGTGTCTGTCCTTCACACGTGTGGCTACATGATACATAATCCCGTTGACACCACATCTGCTGCTGTACTGCCGTCTTTTGTCTGCCATCTTGCTGTTCTTTTCCTGTGCAGCTCGATAAGTACTAGCTATCTCCTTGTCCAAGCAGTGCAAGCAGTCTCAACCACAGCTGCTAACTTGCAGTACAGCTGCAGCAACTCAGACAGTCTCAGCCAAACTCTTTCGTAGGAGGCCCTCAAGATTATAAACTGCCAGTTTATGCTATATACAGTGTCTTAGTCACTGTGTTACACCGCCACAGCAACCAACCTACAACAGGGTTCAGTTGCATCTGAAGCCTCACAATCCAGCAGCAACAGGAACTGCTTTAGAAAGAAGCTGGCTGTTTTTTAAAGCCATAAACATTTTGCATCTACAAACAAGCCACCACCAGCAGTGGGAGTCAGCTGTCAGACAGCTGTCACTGAAAGTTATATATTGTTAGTTATTTTTCAAAAAAATTCAGCTGGATCCTGAATTCCTCAGCTGCACCCAAGGAATACCTGAAGATCTTTAGACACTTTCATGAAGCCAAAGCACAGGCCAGCCAATCTGCCAGAGATGAGAAGGTCCCAGTCACCTAACAGTGATGAGTCACAGCAGCAGCAGCAGCAGCAGCAGCAGCAGCAGCAGCAGGCTGTCGGCAGTCCCTTGAGACCTGACAAGCAACCTGATGCCTCAAAACCAGCACCAGCAGCAGCAGCAGCAGCAGCACTGCGTCGTACACCATCACCATTTGCAGGTGTGGTGCAGCTACAGCAGCAGCAGCAGCAGCAGCCAGGAGTGCTGTCTGAGGATGCATCAGGTCTGTTGAGACTGCTGGAAGAGGCACCAGAGCAGCAGCAGCAGCAGTTACAGCAGCAGCAGCAGTACTCCAGGTCAGGTGGTATGGGTCGACTGGCAGCAATGTTGGGCCTGGGGGTCCAATTGCCTCCGCAGCAGCAGCGGCAGCAGCAGCAGCAGCATTCACCAGCACACGATTTCCCGCTTTCGAGTGCTGGTCCTGGATCTGCTGCTGCTGCTGCTGCTGCTGCTGCTGCTGCAGGCAGCACTGCTGGCAGCAGCATCAAACTACCCACAACACCTGTTACAGCAGCAGCAGGAGCAGCAGGAGGACTAGCTGCACCCAGCCCTACCATTGCTGCTGCCGCTGCTGCTGCCGGCAGCAGCAGAGCCAGCCCCAGTGGAGTTTCACCTTTGAAACAAGCAAAACGCTCAGCTGCAGTTCTTACATCACCACCAGCAGCATCTTCTCCTCCTTCCAACGCTCCTAACATTACCAACATAAGTGTGAATAAAGTCGAGGCAGCGGCAGCGGCAGGGGCTGCTGCTGCTGCTGCTGCTGCTTCAGTGCCAAGAGCTGGCTGCCCCAGTTTTTTCAACAAGTTTGAGGCTGCGCTGTCTGTTGTGATGCTGCGTCCTGTAGCTGTGGGCGAGGCAAATGATCTGCGGAATGACATGGAGGCCCTCACCAACTTTGACATTGAGGTGAGTGGGTTTTGTTTCCTTTTTTCCTTTTTTTCTGACAAGAAAAATGTTAAAAGCGATTTCACATTATCAAATTGAAATGCTGCTTTGAATGTTAAAAGCGGTTTCACATAACTAAATTGAAATGCTGCTTTGAATGTTAAAAGCGATTTCACATGATTAAATTGAAATGCTGTTTTGAATCCAGCTGAGGTGAAAGAAAGAGCAAGGGGGGGGGGGGATACATGCACTGTCTTTGCTTGTTGAGAGTACACTGAGCTGACAATATTGGGTGTAAATCTTGCTTTGAAATTTGCTGGGGTTGAATATCAGAGTGCCAGAAAGAGCACAGGGGAAATGCAGCTGCTGCTGTTGCTTCTTGAGTGTGTTGATTTTCACATTTTTTTATCTCATGTCTTTAAGTTTTGTCTGGTTGAAAATTCAGCGGGGGGTTAAAAATTAACTGAGGGCCTACTTCGTGTAGTGCACAAAGTTCATCATCTATGATCTGAATATCTGGATATGTTTATATTCATACTTGATGTCAAATGTTGAGGTGAGTCCAGACACTGGCGGATGGCGGCAACATGAATATAAACATATCTAAATATGTATTACAATGGTATCCAGTGGTTTACCCTTGTCGTACAAGAGGATGGTAATAACTGATTAGACAAGCGGCCTGCAAAACATCGGGCGCGAGGCCGATGGCAGTAAATGCTATGGCTGATGGTATCAATCATTATTATTTCCCCATGAGCGAGTTTGTTGGCTCTTACGGGGTGCCCCTCAGGGGCCAGGTTGTATGGTAGGGTATGGTATGGTTATTATATATTACAATACCTTGTACCATACAATACAATACATTTTGTTGTTGTAATCAGATGATAGATGATAGTTATTAAATTATACCTATGAAAAATAGTCGAATAATCAGATGATTGATTTGCAGTGCATACGTAGGGAACTTCAAGCCAGTGTAATAAATGTCAGGGGCCAAAGAATGCAACTGGGAGCAGCAAACACTACTCTGGTGTGCCACTGGTGACCATGACTGGCCGTCCATGCTGCTGCTGCTGCTGCTGCTGTCATGCTGCTGCTGCTGCTGCTGCTGCTGCTGCTGCTGTCATGCTGCTGCTGCTGCTGCTGTCATGCTGCTGCTACTGCTGTCATGCTGCTGCTGCTACTGCTGTCATGCTGCTGCTGCTGCTGCTGCTGCTGCTGCTGCTGCTGCTGTCATGCTGCTGCTGCTGTCATGCTGCTGCTGCTGCTGCTGTCATGCTGCTGCTGCTGCTGCTGCTGCAGGTGAGCAGGGCTCGCCGGGGTCCCTTGGGCAACAGCAGCAAATTCAGAGGAGTCACCCAGCATAGGAGAACCAAAAGATGGGAGGTGGGTGGCATAACAAAAAATGAATAAATAGATAAATATTTGTAAAAATGAATGAATAAATAATTATTAACAATGTATGTACGCATATTATACATGCATACTATATGTGCATGTTGTATATGCATTTTAATAAATTCTATAGTACAGAGTACTCTTTAATACAGTTTGTATTGTATACAGATCAGCGAAAAAAGGTACTGAAGATGCCTACCAAAACGTTTGAATTTGAAACCTTACTCTCATGCCCTCAGCAGTATGAGTCCATTATCATGTAATATGCTATATATGATCATAATCATTATCGGGCCGTCCCTGGAGTTGTGGCAGAAGCAGTTTGGCAGCCTTGGCGACACAGAACATCACATAACGTTGTGTGGATTGAATTCACTGGGTAGATTTGAGGCGCGGGGCCGATGGCAGTAATGCTATGGCTGCAAAGTACTGATTATTATTATTATTATAACCTTGTGTGACTTGTCCTGGACCTCTGTGTTGTGGGACCTCACAAACTATCTGTGTACTGCTGTGGCTTGTGCTTCTAGAAATAAGCATAGCAGCACAAGTCACAGCACCTTAAATAACATTATGTGAGCTGCTAGCTAGCTCTTACCCTGCAGACAGGACAGAATCTTTCCCAACAGTAGGGGCTTTGATCGCAGCAGGGGCTTAGATCTATCTTTAGCCCTTGCCCTACAGACAGGACAGTACAACAGAACATTTCCTGTACGGCTCTGCAGCAAGTGATTGAGGGAGAGGCATGACTGTTTTAATCATTGCAAGCACAGCTTCATCACATGCAGAGCTGCCAGTTGCCTGATTTGGTTGATGATTAGCACAAGGTCTGTCAAAAAATGCTGTATTATACAGGCATTTGGCAAACCTGGAATCCTGGCAATATCATTATGATGGTGTGTTGCTGCTGTCAAATCCATTTTGAGAATATGAAATCAGCAACATCGCTGTTGCTGCTGCTGCTGCTGCTGCTGCTGCTGCTGCTGCTGTTATCTCATTTTCAGGCGCACATCTGGGACAGCAAGAAGCAGGTTTACCTCGGCGGTTTTGACGACGAGGTCCAGGCCGCCAAGGCGCATGATGTCATGGCCATCAAAACACGAGGACCCAAAACAATCATCAACTTCAAGGTGGTGGTGTATGAGGGGCTGCTGGATTGGCTGTGTAATCCAAAGCTGACAAAGGTGTGAAGAATTGGCATGATACACACATAGTATGTATATATTTGATTGTAAATATATTGCCGCATTACCATCACTGACTTATGTATCATCATACTGCACTTATCATTACTTGAATATAATGTACATTCTGCCCGGATATATTAATACTACTGTAATCACCTAATAATATTAATAATTATTCAATAAGTATTTCAAAATCATCATTATTTCTATCAATTTTCACAATATAATAATAATATTCAGTAAACCTGAACAACATATGTGTTATATGATGAGCACACACCACCCTGGGCCACCATAAACGTGTCAGAGGCAAATGAGGCTTCGGCTGCCGCAGTATGCCCTGTCTCACTAGCCAGCTGCATTGACCAGGGCTAGAGACTTCTTGAACTCTGCGCTGAGATGCTCCAAGCGCTTGGAGGACCTCAGCACAGACTTAAAAAAGTTTCTAGCCCTGGTCAGCGCAGAGACACGGCCCGAGCATGCTGCATGCAGGCTGCATGCAGGCTGCTGCTGCTGCTGCTGCAGCTGCTGCTGCTGCTGCCTAGGCTGGGCGATTTGTGGGAGCTCCTTGATGCTCCCCTCAGCTTCATATGAGGCCTCATTCAATGAGTTGTATGTTTTCTTAACAAATTAAAATAAATTAAAGTAATTGAAAGAAAATTAATGAATATAACGATAAATACAATTTGTCATTGATGCTCCCCTGAGCTTCATATGAGGCCTCAATTCGCATGTGGAGCAGCAGGCGCTTGAAGCCAGTTGCAGCAACAAGATCAGCACTGAGTGCCCCGCCTTGTTTTTATTTGAAAAGTAACATATTTTGAAAAGTAAAACAACATGCAAGCCTTGGCAGCCAGTCACTGGTTTTGCCACCAAGATCTGCTGCAAGTAGCATCAGTCAATGAGTGTGGCCGTATATTTTATTTTATTTTGTAATGGTTGGTGCAATTGCTTGAGTAGTCACACAACACTGCTGCTGCTGCTGCTGCTGCTGCCACATTGCAGGATGACCTTATCGCCGCCCTCCGCAAGGCCAGCCGCAAAGCCTCCCGCCGCAACAGTGCCGCTCGCAGCAGCAAGACCGCTACCACTACTGCTGCTGCTGCTGCCAGCAGCAGTCCACCAGACTCCCCTCCCCAGACCCCTGCTCTGCACAGAGCTGGCAGCAGCAGCAGCGCTCCAGCAGCAGCAGCAGCAGCAGCAGTAGACCGGAATGGGCTCGGCTTGATGCACAGATCCCTCTCAGTGCCTGCCATCCCTGCTGCCAGAAACAAGCAGCAGCAGCAGCAGCAGCAGCAGCAGCAGCAGCAGCAGCAGCAGCAGCAGGATCGCCAAAACAGATCGGCAACACCATCAACGGCGGCAGCAGCAAATCAGGACTCCACTGCTGCTGCTGCTGCTGCTGCTGCTGCTGGTGCTGGTGGTGGTACTAGGGCTACCAGGATTGCACGTGTTGGTCGCCGCGGCAGTCGTGGTGATGGCAGCAGCAAGGGGAGGAGCAGCAGCAGCAGGCAGGCCTCTGTGACAGCTGGCAGCCTGGACAACACTACTGGAGGTGTGATAAAACAACGGGTGAGCATGTGTTCACATAATAAGAAAAATCATTTGAGATATAGATAAAAATCAACAAGAGTAACGGTTATTATTGCGGTAGTTTTGAAAGATGCCAGTACATGTATTATTATGATCGAATGAATAGAATGATAATGCATGTGTGTCTATTAAGATGATATGAAACCAGTTGATATTAGGTGTGGAATTCAAAACTGTCATATCACAAACTTTGTCCGGGACTTCAGAAATATGCACATCTCTCAACTGAATGGCAACATTGTGAGGCATGCTGACGTGAGGCGTCTGCAGCAGTCACCCTGACTGCCCAGGGCCTAGGCAGCATCCAGATGCAGCTGCAACAAGGAACCATGCTGCTGCTGCTGCTGCTGCTGCTGCTGCTGCTGCTGCCGCTGCTGCTGCTGCTGCTGCTGCTGCTGCTCAGGCTCCATTGGCCCCCGGCAGCAGCAATACTGTAAGAGGCAGATCTTCACCCACTCTGCTGGGCATCTCTGCAGGCCCTACCACAAATCACAGCAGCGGTTTAGGGTTCAGCCTAGCAGCCTCAGGACTAGGGTTTAGAGAGGGCCAGGCTGTTGGCGGCGGTTTAGGCCCCAGCAGTAACAACATTGGACACAGCGGTACTCTAGAGGAGTGGATAATGCTGCCGGGACCGTCAACTTGTGTCGGTGCAATGTTTGACCGGGGCTTTGACCGGAGTACTACATTGGACCAAAGGTTTGACCAGAGGTTTGACCAGGGTTACAATAACCTAGGAGAAGGGGTTCTGGATGTTGAGGGTTTAGGGACACATGTTGAGTCACATGAGGGTCGAATGTCAGGGCTTAGTGCAGGAGATTTAGGGGTTTTACCAGCCCTAGCTCAGGGCTTAACTCGGACGCCATCACGACTGCTGCTGCAGCAGGGGATTGGCAGCAGCACTGCTGCTGCTGCTGGCAGCAGTCAGCCGGTCACACCTGGAGTGTTTGGCCTTTCTCAGGGGTACCATCATCATCACAATTACATGAGCCCATTGACTGCTAGCCCATCAACTATAATGCCCGCTGCTGCTGCTGGGCAGTACAGCCCTCACAGGCAGCAGCAGCAGCAGCATGGGCCTGGTGATGGCTCAACAGCAGCAGCAGCAGCAAGGCAAGCCAGAGATGCAGTCATGCAGGAGCTGTTGGCTGAATCTCAGTACATCTCGCAGGGTTTAGACCACACCAAGTTTTCTCAGGGTTTAGACCACGCCAGATTCTCTCAGCAGCAGCAGCAGCAGCAGCAGCAGCAGCAGGGGCTGAGATTTCATGAGTCACCATTCCATGACATTTCCCCATCTCTCACTCCTACAGGATTAAGCAGGCCTGTTGCAACATCCACTGCTGCTGCTGCTGCTGCTGCTGCTGCTGGTGGTGGTGGTGGTGGTGGTGGCTATTGTGGTGCTCAAACAATAACTGGGGCCTTGGATTTGCTGCTGATGCCTCCTCCAACATCTGCTGCCAGCATTTGCCAGCGACAACAGCAGCAGCAGCAGCAGCAGCAGCAGCAGCTGCAGCAGCAGATAAGTGGTATGGTACCCACAGACCCCCACACTAACCTGATCACAACGGAAAGGCCCAGCACTGCTGCTGCTGCTGCTGCAGGGACAGAGGCAGCAGCAGCAGCAGCAGCAGCAGCAATGCACGCATCCAGAGCCCTTCGAAGGGACTGGGCAATCCGACAAGAAGCTGGATCAGCAGTTGCTGACGCAGCGAGTCCAACAGAGTGTAGGGGATCTTCTGCCATGTATGATCAGGGTTTTGTGATTCCTGGCTGGGCCACAAACGGCTTAAACCCTGCTCGTTTAAACCATCAGCAGGGCTTAAACCATTACTATCATCATGATCATCATCATGATCATCATCATGCAGGGTACAGTGGCCCCTTAAGCCCAGCTGCTGGGCCCCACAGCAGGTTGCAAGGTAGTTTAAACCCTAGCCCGACAGGTCTTGGCGGTTTAGGAGGAACGAT
Organism: Coelastrella sp. MACC-549; assembly: GCA_018290735.1. Lineage (NCBI taxonomy): Eukaryota > Viridiplantae > Chlorophyta > Chlorophyceae > Sphaeropleales > Scenedesmaceae > Coelastrella > Coelastrella sp. MACC-549. The sequence goes on from JABEVS010000426.1 coordinate 39,394, forward strand.
TCCTGGTGGTTCTGGTTCAGCTTCTGTGAAGCTTTTAGGTCCTGGCCCAGCAGCAGCAGCAGCGGCAGCAGCACATGGTGGTGAGCAGATACCGCTGCTGCTGCCTGGAGTACCACTCGAGGATGCAGAAGCAGCACTGCTGCCATTTAGGCAAACACTGCCATCAGCAGCAGCAGCAGCAGCAGCAGCCGGCAACATGCAGAGGATGACTGCAGCAGCAGGTGGGGTCCCATCAAGCAGTCTGTTGGCAGCAGCAGCAGCAGCAGCAGCAGCAGCGGACAAACTTTTGGGCAGCAGCAGCAGCAGTGGTGTAATCAGTGATGGACAACAACAGCCCTGTCAGACTATAGCAGCCCAGCAACAACAGCAGCAGATACCTGCTGCAAACAACAACACTGCTATTGCTGCTGCTGCTGCTGCCAATACACTGCTGCCGCTATTCTCCCCATCAACATCGGCAGCCGCAGCAGCAGCAGACCCTGGGAAGCTCACTCTTCCATCTCTGCTGCCACCGAGCCAGGTATTCAAATCAGAATCATCACCTCCATCTCCACCATCAGCAGCAGCAGCAGCGGCGGCAGCGGCAGGGGCGCCTGGTCGTCTTTCTATTGCTTCCAGCAGCAGCATCGTTCAGCAGCAGCAGACAGCCAGTGCTACAAAACATTCTGAGCCATGTACAGCAGCAGCACAGGCTGTCACTGAAGCTGAAAGGGCAGCAGCAGCAGCAGCAGCAGCAGCGGCAGCAGAGTCTGATGTTATCATGAGAGATGCAACACCAGTTGAGAATCTGCTCCGTAATCAAGAGCAGGTGTTGGATGACCTGGCTCCTACTGCTGCTGCTGCTGCTGCCGCTTGTGCTTTGCTCCCAGAGCAGTTTGATACTGATATTCAACAGCAAACAAAAGACTTGCAAGCATCACATGCCACTGCTGCTGCTGCTGCTGCTGGCAGCACTACAGTAGCAGCAGCGGCTGCAGCGGGGGCGGCGGCAGCGGCGGGGCGGGGGTCTGACATAATTGTAAAGTTGGGTTGATTGTCATAGTACTGACTCAAGTTGATATGACAATCAACCCAACTTTATATAACAATGGTGTGTATTATATTATATTATATTATATTATATTATATTATATTATATTATATTATATTATATTATATTATATTATATTATATTATATTATATTATAATGTATTATATTATATTATATTATATTATATACAATGGTATCACAGCTCAGTATGGTATAGTATAATGCAGCATCATACCATACCATACTATATCAAGCAATTGGATGGCGGTTAACATCATTTCGCAATGCATCACAAATCTTGTTGCATCACTGCACAACATGGTGCTGCACAGAGTCTGCAGCACTTGCACCTGAAAACCTCTGGTCGCTGCACCCTACTTGAGTTGTCCGACGGTTTTGCTGGTGTCGCCAGGTGCTGACGCGATATTTTTGAGCTTCAAACCGTTGTAAGGTGACGTGTCAGAGGAGATTCTGGTCAGTAGAATACTGGAGGTTTTGGTTGCTTTGTGAGTTTGATCGTTGTGAAACTACTACTGCTACTACTACTACTACTACAAGTTACCTCAAGGGTTTCCACCCGAAAGGAGCCAACTGATGGCTCATGGGGGCACACCACAAAGAAACAGATGGAGCCATCATGCAGTGCAGTATTGGATCCGATCCAGCGACTGGCAGGTGAATTGACATGCGTTGTGATCAGTTGACTCAACGGTTGCCATCAGCAATGGTTGTGATTGTTGGCTCAGCCAAAAGTGGCTTTGGTCCTCGTGCTGTGGTGGTGGCAGGTACCAGTTCATGCACAATATCCTCTGCCTGAGCCCAGGGCTACTGATGTCAGCAGCTATAGGTCATATAAATAGTCGGACTCTGCAATCACACCGCTGTGTTGCTGTATCAAGGCTTCAAGTGGCACCACCTGTGTGGGTCGAAGCCTTGATATAGCAGCACAGCGGTGTGACTACACTTCATGTACCTGACTCAGATAGTATCAGTTGGTGGACATAGTACAGTACTATGCATCCAACAGTACCATACCATACCATACCATACCATACCATACCATACCATACCATACCATACCATACCATACCATACCATACCATACCATACCATACCATACCATACCATACCATACCATACCATACCATACCATACCATGCCATACAACCTGGCCCCAGAGGGGCGCCCCGGAGGAGCCAACATAGTCGCTCAACAGTAAAGGCAGCAGTATATCACTTGTATGAATTCGTGCCAGCCATTGTTTTAGGGCCTAAAGCGAGTGCATGACTCATCAGTGAATGCTGCCTTTGCTCACGCATGCTGGTTGCACGGCCGGCAACTTGGCTGATGCAGTCCAACTTTGTTGTTGTATCTCTTGCACGACTTTCTCGACTCTGACCGTCAACTTGACAAGTTGAGGTTGATTCTCAGGGGCTCCTGCAACCTTTTCTCCTCCACTGCAGGTGCCAGATTGTTTGTGGCGTATGATTCAGGTGACGTTCGGTGCTTTGAGTGAGTTATTGATAACGTTATCATCAAGCACTTGACCGTCAAGAGTCTGCATTCAAAGCAGAAGTCAATTTGGATTGACCAGAATTGATTGGCCTACCGTACATGTGCTTGGTTGAGTAAACAGTAATGAATCAAGCCATAAATATTTATTAATGCAGTTGCAGTATTGCTTGGCTATCTTTGGTATTTGGACAGCCTTCCAAGCCCCTCCAATCGGAGGTTCCGAGCCCTCAAACGGCTTAAAACTGTAGTAGCAGTAGTGGTAGCGCTCAGTAGTACAGGTCGTAGGCTCACTGCTGGCCACATGTACAGTACTCACTGCTGAGCTGTAGCTACAGCTAGGGTAAAGCTAGCGCTACAGCAGCTACACAGTGGCCAGCCATGGCTATAGCTGGCTAGCTGGCCAGCTACAGCTGCTACCACCCGTGACTATACATGCTAGCAGCTTTGCTCGGGCTTTGATGTACCCATGACGTGGCCTATGGTCATCGAAAGGCGTGTCAAGAATGTCTCTGTCGTCCGCAGTCTGTCAGCAGCTACCTGTACAATGCTGCCCACGTTGATCCAATGTTTTCGGCAGCCGCAGCCCAAAGAGTTAGCAGACTCATTCAGCCTTTTGAGTGGGTACGTGTAAATCAGAGAAGCCTTGCCAGGGCAAGGTCAGAGTTCAAGCCGTGCTGTCCCGTTCTCGCGAGGGTTAGTCAAGACACTGGCGAACCAGTCATTTTGTCCACACATGTCACGCATGCTCACGGTTCACTGGGTATATTGCCTTTCAATCAACCGCTATGCTCAGGAACAAGTACAGTTGGCCATTCCGCGCAAACCAGTTCAACACCGATCAGTGTCCACGCTACGATGCAGGCTGCGGGCGCCTAATCTAGTGCTTCAGCTCACATGTCACCTATTATGATTGGTAAAATGCTTTTGCGTGTTGCGCAAGCCCTGTGCTTGCTGCTAGGGCTCGTTATCGCCAGATGCCTGTGGTTTCTGCTGAAGTGTTGGAGGGCTCGAATTGAATACGCCAGAAGCAAAGTGCCTGGACCTCCACCGAGCAAATCGCCTTTGGGTAGGACTTCAAGTTACCGCGTTCAGCTATGCATGCACGCCTCTGTGATGTGTGCTAGAGACGCCACTACAGCAACAGCAGCATGTGCTGCAAATCATGCACAGTAGCATGAGCACTTGCCTTCAGCACATTCTCGTCAGCACGCGTATCTGAGACGAAAGTTCCGTATTGGGTGGACCGCGTTCTATCAACTTATTGTCAGTCTACCAGCAGCAGCAGCAGCAGCAGCACTGAAATCAATGCTGGAGCATGTGGAATGTTCCGAAGCATGAAATTTTCTGCTTGCCCGGCTTGTGCAGGTCATGTGTCGTACTTTGCTGACAACCAGGGCCCCTGGGAACTTCTCAAGCTATCAGAGCAGTATGGTAGGCATGGTTGGCCCTGCTCAATGCCCCCAGATTGAGTTAGGAATGCATGACTGTGGCGAGAAGAACTATTTTATTATTGAGCTCCAAATTGCTCATATATATCGCGCCATTCATTCATCAATCACACGCTGTAGGCTATTCAATGATGTGATTTCACTTTGATACTGCTGTATTTTATCTTCTTGCAGGTCCCCTGTTCAAGCTGCAGATGCTCACCCATGTGCGCTACTTCCTCACAGATCCATCAACAATACAACAGATATCTAAAAAGTCGGGTAGGTGTTGATTATCACATATTAATATATTCAAGCAAGGTGAACGTTACATATTCATATACCTTCAAATGCACAGCGTTAAACAGATGTAGAATCAATATCTTATTTCAGCACATGGGCCATCGACAAGGAATTTACACACTGCTTGGAAGCCAGAAGGTCACAAAATAACCGGTATGTTATCTTATGTCATATTATATTGTTATAACAGGTCCCGGTCCATATCTCCCTAAACCCCGTGAGTTATACTGGCCCATGGAGCGCTTTACTCACCCTCACTTGCCAAACATTCTCACTGCTGGTGATGGGCCCTACTGGAAGGCCGTCAGGCAGGGCACAGCACCTTGCTTCAGCATCAACAACATGAAAAAGGTATGTATGTGTATGTGTTTGTATATATGTGTATGTGTTTGTATACATGTGTTTGTTTATGTAAGTATGGGTATGTATGTATGTGTTTAAATGTGTATTTCAGTGTTCTAATATGCGTTTGTTTCTGTCAGGCACTGCACAGCATTTTGCTTCAGCATCCGTAACAGCAACATGAAAAATGTGTGTATATATGTATGTAGTATGAGTATGTATGTAATATGATTGTGTGTAAAAGTATATGGATGTGTGCTCTTCATAAACGGTGTGTGTGTATGCGTGTGTGTGGGGCAATGGGGGGCATCCTCTCTGAGGGGAAAGGGGGAGGTTGCATACTGCAAAAAAGAGAGGAGGGAATTAGCAGCAGCAGCAGCAGCAGCATGACCGGTGTTGAACAATTCCTGACCTAATTGCAATTTTGATCTGCGCATTACATGCATACACACCCCGTGCGCAACACACTGCATTATGCCCAATACATCTTGCACACCAGTTTTAATACTGGCTGCTTGTCTGCCAATGCTAATCATCACATAATTCATGGGTTTTTTTTTGCCACAGGTTCTTCCACTCATTGTGGAGTTGACCAGGCGAGCTGCTGACAAAATGTCAGAGCTCACAGCAGCAGCAGCAGCATCCGATACTGCTGCTGCTGGTGCTGTTACGTTCGATGTGTCAGATGCTGCCAAGCGCATCACGTCTGATGTGATGGGGCAGCTGCTGCTGGGGGAAGATCTAGAGGGTACCAAGTGGAGGTGGGGCACTTGCAGCAACGAGTAATTTAATCTTTATTGTGTTATAACATAAGTAGTAAATATGCAACAAAAAAAAAACTTATCTATTATAAGAAGATTGATGATTTTGAATGTTAGCAAATTGTCTGAGTATCTATTGGCAATAAGATAATTTATTATCAGTACTTTTTAGCCAATGTATTCACAACTTGTTGCAGAGGTTATACATCAAGAAGTTCTGATATTCATGACTTTGGGTTCATCTGCTGCTGATGTTGCTGCTGCTGCTGCTGTCGCCGCCGCTGCTGCTGCTGCTGCTGCTGCTGCTGCTGCTGCTGCTGCCAGGGAGAGTGAGTATCTTGTGTGCTTTAGTAAGGTGCTCATGGGCATGGATGCCTTGGTGAGTCTTATTGGAATTGCACATACTTGTAGGTAATGTTATTAATATTTTTAGTATACTCATCAAACTGGATTAAATACTATTATACAGTTAGGGAGCTGTCGCAACCACAGCCTCTGATTTGGAGGAAGAATCCGATCAATTCGTTGTGAGATGTCAGGTACAATTCAACAAATGCCACATCATACGTATCCATACACATCTATACATAATGTATACATTCATGTGCATTTGTATACATTTATATGGCTTGATAAGCCCCCTCAATATATATACATTTGGTATAATATACATTCATATGGTGTGAATATTATTGCTGTTCTTGCTGCTGCACTGCTTTGACCTCCTTTTTTGGCATGACAGACCTGCTTTTCTTCATGACAGACCTGCTTTTTTGCATGACAGACCTGCTTTTTTGCATGAAAGAAGAACTACTAGTATTCTCGAGAGCCATCAAACCCTGCGCACCAAAAGATTTGCTGGTTTGCAAAACACTGCTGCTGTTGCTGCTGCTGCCACAGTTTGTGAACCCCCTGCACTTCTGGCAGCGTTTCTGGGATGCTGCTGTTGCTGAGCAGTACCAGGCCACTCAGAGGCATGACGTCATCATGACACAGAAGATGAACAGACTGCTCAAGACACCGCCTCCTGAGTACACCATTGCAGGTGAAGATTTTCATATTATTATATGGTTCACATAGTTTTATCAAAAAACATATTATTCAAGATTCTCAATTCTATCTTGTAGGCGTATGGTCCAAGGTCTAGTGTTGATAATTTGCAGTACAGATCATTTATACCTGATCTTGAATAGTACGAGTATATATGCACATTCGCAGTATGTTCAAGCTGATAATCCATATATTTACTCAATGAATAGCCATCAGTTGATGCTTTTTTTTTCAAACATGAATTTTTCATCTGCACTAGGTTTGGTACTCACAGTTGTATGCATTGCTATTTGTCCAATTGGTAATAGTAGTCCGCTGAAAGTAAATCCCAGTCCTCAATGCGATGCAGTACTCCCACCGCTCCTGCTGCCACTGTTGCTGCTCATCCTCCTGCCATTGCTGCTGCTGCTGCTGCTGCTGCTGCTGCTGCTGCTGCTGCTGCTGCTGCTGCTGCTGCTGCTGCTGCTGCTGCTGCTGCCACAGCTCATCTGCTGTCTATCAAAGACCCGGCCACAAACAAACCTCTCACACTCGATCAACTGAAAGCACAGGCCAGCATCTTCATGGGAGCAGGCTTTGAGACAACAAGTCATGTGAGCAGGCTTGCTGCTAATATCATGGTCATATAAAACATACAATAACAACAAATAGTATATAATCTGTATACTTCATAAAAATAACAATTGGTCAAGAGCTAGCGTGACCATTATTTTCAAAATCTGCAGATATTGCCGACAAGCAGCACATCACCTGTGATGAATTATTTTGTCACTATACACGTTAATGGATGTTTTGAATGAACACATAGTACATACATATTAAAGTTACCCATTAGACCTAGCAATTCTATAACACATAGTATATGCAATTTTTACATGCATGCATGCATGCAGGCCATAAGCTGGACCCTGGCGCTGCTATCAATCCATCAAGACAGCCAGCAGAAAGCCTTTGAGGAACTCAAGTCTCTGGGACTCTTATCTCGTGAACTGTGTGCTGCTGACCTCGGCAACATGCCATATGCTTCAGCAGTAATCAAAGAATCGATGAGGCTCTGTCCGCCAAATCCCTGGGGTGGAAATAAGGTCACAACAGCACAGGAGACCGATATTCTGGGATATAAGTTGCCAAAGGTATGCTTTTTTTCTTTTCAAAGAATCATGCGCTGATATTATATATATATATTTTTTAGCATGGCATGAGCATGGTTTGACGAGAGCATGGTTGAGAAGAAACTTCACAGCACGTAAAAGTATACATGAAACAGTGTATTCCCCCTTTTTCTTGCTTTGTTTGATCTTTTGTCCAGAAGACCAAAGCCTGAAACACATGTAGAAAAGTAACAGTTGTATTTACCAATATGACAAACACTGCTTGTCTGCAGGGCTGCTACATTGAGACCCCGCTGCTGCCGGTGTCACTCTTGGAGTGTAACTATGGCACTGACGTACTGCTCTTCAAACCAGAACGGTGGCTGCAATCTACACCAGCAGCAGCAGCAGCAGCAGCAGCGGAGGCTCCTGCCGGCGCTCAGGTTGATAATGACAATCAAACACTACCCACTGCTAACACCACCAGTACAAGCAGCGACAGCGGCAGCAGCAGCAGCAGCAGCGCAAAGGGCCCAGCAGCAGCAGCAGTGTCACCCGTGGTCCCGCCTGATCCTCTCACCTTCATGGTGGGACCTCGTGACTGCCTTGGTCAGTCCCTGGCAAAAATGGAACTTCAAGTGGTTTTAGCAGTGTTACTATTGAGGTTCAGGTTTCATCCGGGGCCCAAGCTATCGCAGGAGCTGAAGATTGCTGAGGGTTTAGGGCAGCCGCCTTTGAGGGCGGTTCATGCTGTTGCTGATGTGCATGTCACAATGCAGCCGGTTGGTGGGGAGTTGTTGTTGGATATTGCACCCAGATTATAACGATTATGAGTGATTCCATCAGCCTTAGCAATTATTCAGCGGCTGCCATCGGCCCTGGGCCCGGCCTTTTGCATATTGCAGCTAGAGTAGTACTACAACTCTAGTAGGGTTGTAGTACCGTACTACCACAGCTGTGTTTTTATTGATGGGACAATCCGCCTGCGAAACACCGGGCGCGGGGCCGATGGCAGTACATGCTATGGCTGATGGTTTTAATCATTGTTGTTACTAGAGCTGTGGTGTCTCTCCTCTGATGGTGTGAAGGATCGGTTACTCATCCAGCCACCTTTGAAGAGAGAAATTTCTCACCAGTAGCCTACTGATGAGAAATTTCTCTCTTCAAAGATGGCTGGATGATCTGAGAGGAGAGCTTCCGCAGCTCTTGGGTCCTGGGGGCGGGTGACCGTATGCAGGCATTTGCTGTGGGAGCTTGGCAGCCATCAACCCGATCGGGATGAAATTATCCTCCTCGAAGGCGCACTGCGCCCAATGCAGACATGGACGCCGCAGTGCAGACATGGACGCGGACGTGCGTCGGCGGCTGGTTCTTGTGTGACACAAGTATGTCTGGCAGCAACATATGATACTTGTATATCCATGTAAGTTACCCATTAGCCATAGCAATCCTGCCATCGGCCCCGCGCCCCATTTCAGAAGCGGACAACAACAATCCATGCTGAGCGGTTCGACCGCCATTATGCTCACATTGACACCTTAGCTTCCAAGCAGTAGATAGGTATCGTGCAATACATGGCAACACACATTGTAATGTACCAACGAAGCCCCATACATAATCTGACACATATGATACTTATATAGTATTAGGTCTCAGCATTCTGAGAGAAACGATGTCGTGAAGTTCTGAAAATTATCCTGAAGAAGAAGAAGAAGAACCCCTTCCGGCCGCAAGGCCTCAGGTCAGGCTGCCAGGTGCCTCAAATCACTTGCTTCAAGGTGATCGAAGTCCGATCACCTTGAAGCAAGTGATGTGCGGCCAGTTCATCAATCACTTGGTTTGTAGTCAGGTGATCAATCATGCTGCATTGTAGCCTAGCTAGGCTACAGTAGCTGGCAGCTACTGCCACGTACTACGTGCCGGGAGCAGCTGCTAGGCATTGCCCGGCCGGCGGCGGCGGCAGTGCCGCATACATACTACGGTGTGTTTTCCCTGTTTGCCATACTGTATTGGAGGTGTATCCCATGCCATATGGCAAAGCAATGTTCAGAATTCCAGCAACAAGCAGTACTCATTGGTCCGGATATGGATCCATGTGTGGGCCATATTGGAGTATGTACTACAATAATCGGTAGTACAGATCGTTACAAATCTGTCTAGTTACTCAGATCAGCTCACTGAATACCAGTTTGTAGTCCAAGCTATAGGGCCATGTAACTCTGTATTATACAGAGAACATGAATATATTTCAACTTGCTGCATGGCTCAATTTCATGTACACGATGTTCTGGGACTAGATCGGACTTCGCTTGAAGCAGTGATGGTTGACCTGCAATCTCGGAGTCTCAAGAAGTTATTGGTGCTGATTGGCAGCCGCTGAATTGAATTTGATCAGATAATGAATAGGTATCAGTCGAATAGACAGTGGCAGCTGCAGCCAGCCGGCGTGAGTCACAGGTTCGGGGCTAGCAGCAGCAGCACGTGGCATAACAAGTGAGGCTGTTGACAGGACGACCACACGCACCCATATTAGCATGGATTACCGGAGAACTGCCACGAAAGATTTGATGTTTAGTATATGCACCTTGTAGGTTAGCTTCCAACAGTGTACGTACAGTGCGTGACATTTGCTACGTTCCTGAACTCCGCGAAACTGCTTGCAGATTATCTGCAGAATCGGTGTTGATTATTCTATCCTGTCAATATTTGTAACCCTCTCGTGGCAGTAAACCGATGAGAAGGCCAGTGGTTTCGATTCTAATGGCATGGGTGCTGATGATTGCAGCGTTGTGCTCATGTTGTGCACCCTGCTGTACGTTTCGCCATAACAGCGTGCTTATGAAGTAATCATACATTTAATTTGTCTCATATGCGGTTATATCGTCCATGCAGTTGCTCAAGGGCAGAAGCAGGTACCTCCAGAACCAGACGCTCTAAGGGTAAGTCCTGGTGGCGTCGTGTGCCGCATGCACAGTATGGGTTGATGATTCAGCTACATTAGCTTGTTGAAACCAAACCTATAGATATCAGCAATTGTGTAGCTGGACATGCGGGTCAGCCTTTGGAAGTTTTAGCAAGCAGAGTGAAAAGTGTGGCAGCAGCAGCGGCAACAGCACTGCTACAAATCGCCAGATTCATCGTGGTACACTCAGGATAGGGAAATGCTCTCCTGTATCGCATAAATACTTCTAGCTGCTCATGGCATAATCAGTCTGTGTCAGTCTCATTTGGGTAAGACCTCTGGCAGCGGGTGGTTGTTACAGCCCACCAGTCTTACTGCTGCTGCTGCTGCTGCTGCTGATGCTGATGTTACGTTTATATCGTTACGTTTATATTGTTACGCAGGTGCCACCAGGGTTCGACATCTCTGTGTACGCTACGGATCTTCCATCAGCTCGCTCAATAACATCCACAGCAGTGAATGGCTCTACCATAATCTATGTGGGGTCATCAAAAGCAGGAAACGTGGGTTATGTTTGTGATGTTTGTGGATCCTGTTGAAATCAGGAAAAAATAGAAACTACAACTTCATGTTTGAATCTGCAGCAGTCTCAGCCATCCTACACATTTGAGCAGGCTCAAACGCAGCATGCGTCCTCCATCGGCAACCAGGATTCTATTTTTTCTGAACAAAAAAAAGTTTCCAATTTTGTCTATATACATACATATCTTAAGCATGTATAAATACCAAGAATAATTATTTGGGTACATTGCATGTATAGTATGTACATCTATACTGCCGCATGTTCTTACAGGTGTACTACTTGGTTGACACGACTGGTGATGGCAAGCCTGACTATCAGGGCAAGCTCTTGACCAGTGTGGAGTCACCTAATGGTGTGGCAATACGAGGAAATGATCTGTACCTTTCAGGTAGGCGGGGTTGCTTGATGTACAACAAATGAATGATAAAAAAATATATACAAAAATCTCTGAAAAGAATCCAAGTAAATGCAGCTTCATGCTAGCAAGCCTAGCACTAGAGTTTTGTGCCACAAGTTGGTTGGGAAGCCATGCTCAACGGCAGCAGCAGAGGCAGCGGCAGCAGCAGAGGCAGCAGCAGCAGCAATAGCACTTGTAACGGGACGTTGCTAGACGGAACTGTGCTCAATAAAAGAGGGACATACTGCAGTACTGCTGAATAGCATACACATCCACAGTGCATGGATGCAGCAGCTCAGCCTGCATCTGCTGAAAGTAGCCTGATACAGGTGTGTGTGCCTGATCTATACCACATTTTGCTGTAGAACACAGGCTACAGCAGATTTAGGTTTAGAATGTGGTATAGATAAGGCACGCAAGCCTGTATTCTACAGCAAAATGTGGTATAGATCAGGCATACACGCCTGTATCAGGCCACTTTTCAGTAGATGCAGGCTGAGCTGCTGCATCCATGCACTGTGGATGTGTGTGCTAATCAGCAGAACTGTTCAGCGGTACTATAGTGTGCCCTACCGTAGGCACACGGTGTAACGGGACGTTACTGCAGTTTTCTGTCGACAGCCAATGTGTACTTATAAATATACATGACTTACGTATGATAGTAATGATTTATGTATATTGTATGCTAACTGCAGGTTTTGCTGATGGCAAGGGATTGATTTGGAGGTTGGACAACGTGCATGAATATGTCCTGCAGAAGAAAGTGAGCCGCTTCAAGCTGCATCAGTGATGCAGCACTATTTATTCGTGTAAAATGTAAAGAACTGTCTCGCACATAATTTATATGGATATGATTATGATTTATGATTATGATTTATATAGACATGTCACATCCATTGTTGTGTCACACATGTAACACCCCAATCTAAAACCCTTTCTGGTCTGGATACCGTCCTAAAACCCTTTTTGGACTATAAACGGCAAGTGCTTGTAGCTCCGAAGGCCTTGCTTCACCTATGCTGCTGCTGCTGCTGCTGCTGCTGCTGCTGCTGCTGCTGCTGCTGCTGCTGCTGCTGCTGCTTCTTCCACTGCTGCTGCTTCCACTGCTTCCACTGCTGCTGCTTCCACTGCTTCCACTGCTGCTGCTTCCACTGCTGCTGCTGCTGCTGCTATTTCAGCCCTACACCGGCAAGAGAACCGTCATCACAGACCGCTTGCCGGGTGACACCGGCCACGGCCTTCGTTTTCTCAGGTTTGGTCCTGATGGGCTGCTGGTGCTGGGTGTGGGGGCTCCTTGCAATGTGTGTGAGCTGGAAACAACACCAGAAGGGGTTCAGTTCGGGACGCTGTATGCACTGAATGTGACAAGTGGACGTTTAGAGAAGATTGCCACGGGTGAGACAGGCCAAAGTTATGCACGTCATCTGCCATGTTCACACTACTCTAATCATCCTTTCCTGCGCTGTTTCTTCAAGGAGGAAAATATATATTTTATTTTTTGCTGTTGTACCATTCTCAGCTTCTGATTTTGGTCTATACCTCATGATGATGCTTGTTGCTTGGCTGTGCCTTTGTACTGCAGTCTTACTGCAATGATTCACACCTTATGCTGCCGCCGCTGCTGCCGCTGCTGCTGCCACTGCTGCTGCTGCTGCTGCTTCAGGTGTCCGCAACAGTGTCGGCTTTGACTGGCATCCAGCCACTAGCATCCTATACTTCTCAGATAACGGCAGAGACAAAATTGGTGATGACCGGCCAGACTGTGAGCTTAACAGGTTGCCAAGTAGGACATACAACACAAACGACCCACCATTTTTTGGATTCCCTTACTGCCAGACACAGGTAAGGGGCAAATCATTTCAATTCATGTTTGAACTCAGAATATCTAGATCCAGAATTGTATGTGTGTTTATATTGCAGCCTGCTGAGACCAACTTATTTATTGATTATTTTTTGATTGATTTTTTTGAGCATTTGATTTTGATTTGATTTTTGATTTATTCGTACTTATGCCAGAAGATGCTGCAGCCGGTGTTCGTATGTATGTATAAAACGCAGTGCATGCCGCGGCATTCGCAGCTGGGCAAAAGTCAACTGTAATTTTCACAAGCTGCAGCACAGAGCTGTGTGCCCTTGCATGTCCACCCTTGCAGGGTATTGGTAACCCATATCAGCGTGACTTGGGACCGGGTGTGCCGCTGCCAGACCCTGACCTAAACCCCAACAACACTGTGGTCAACTGCTCAGGTACGCCTCAGTCTCCCTCCATGCTCCACTCTTTCTATCATGGTGTTCGATTGTAACTCACGATTGTATCCACACTCATATCATAAATAAAACAATGAATGGTGTTTGATTGTAACACACGATTGTATCCACACTCATATCATAAATAAAACATTGAATGGTGTTTGATTGTAAGTTCATATACATCAAATGGTGATTTTACCTTATTGTCATTGCCAGACTGGATAATGCACGTTAGATATCAATAGACACTCTGGCTCCAGGAAACAGGGGAAGACGTGTCAACGGGAGTTGATGTACTTTTGGTTTCAGTGTTTTTAATAAGAGGTTTTCAAGGATGGGCCGTCAAAAAGCCTTGCAGACTTGTTCAGCCAGTTCACTCAGCAAAACAGCCAAGTGTGCGTAGCAGCCCCAAGGCCTATTAATGATCATACATCAACTAACCAAACAATAAATTATATTATTAGATTACAAGGCTTCTCTCTGAATCTGATTCTGCTCGACTTCTTTGTGCATACAGCACCTGAAGCTTATATCCAGCCAGTCCAAGCCATGGGACCCCACACAGCACCACTGGGGTTGAGGTTTTATCGCTGGCAGGACACCCCAGCAGCATTCCCTGAAAGCTACAACAACAGCATTTTCATTGTACAAAGGGGAAGCTGGAACAGAGCAATGGAGATTGGCAAAAGGTGGGCAGTCACTGTTCTGGCAGATCAAGACGGTGGAAGGGTCCACGTGTGTCAATCTCTCTCCCAGTCACTAGAACAATGTTTATGACAATATAGATATTGTATATATGATGTTACATGAATCATCTATTGCCACCTATATGTGGTACATACCGTATACTATGATGTCATTGATGTTACCACATGCATTGGCATGCAGCAGTAACTCCATTTTAGTGCCATATAAAATTCTATGATTGTTAATCAGACAACATCACAGCATACAGTAATATCAATCAAGATTCGAAAGTCACCATGAGAAGACAGATCAATTAAGGTTCAAAAGTGACCATGAGAAGACAGACGATTGAGTCAGAGACAACATTCTATTCAAAAATTATTCTCATATATAATTACCAAGATTCTCATATATAATTACCAAGAAAAATGCAAGTACTTCAAAATTATTATAAGAGGCCCATGTGTGTATGTGTGCAGGGTGATGCTGTTGCAGCTTGATGCTTCAGGCCGCCCCATCTCCTACAAACAGTTTGCCTGGGGGTGGCTGCAGAATGAGAACACACCACAGCAGTACACTTGGGGTGAGTAAAGAAAGAAAAAAAGGGAAATAAAATAAAATAAAGGCACATGCACTTATTGCGGTTTGAACCACAGAATCGCAGAGCAATGGGTGTACAGCAACAACATTGTTGACTCTGCCGCTAGATATATGACAAAACAGCAGTTGGGAAGTTTCATCTTGATAACATTGGTCTGCTGCTGCAATGTGAAGGCTTCAAAATTGCAGCAGTAGCAGACCATGCATGGATATTAGCAGCCAAAACCTCACAAGTACCCTATCGTCACAGTGAACGAATGAATGAATGATCTACGCTTGGCGTCTTTAGATGGACACTCGTGTATGTTGAGGGAGGGCGGCGTGTGTAGCGATGGACGATGTCAGCAGCTTCACACCCCCTATTATAGATAATAGGGATAGATCTACATCCGTCCCTGAGGCAGCAAGAGCTTGTGTCACAGTATATACATTCTGAGAAGGTGTCCTGTGTATGCATGTGTGCAGGTCGCCCTGTGGACATTGAGCAGCTGCCTGATGGTTCAATGCTGGTGTCAGATGATACCACTGGTAAGCCAGCACCTCAATTTCAGTTGGAGTATATAGAAGTATGAACGGAATCATCCATCTCGGAGATAGATATAAATAAAACAACCTAACGAAAACAAAAAAATGCATCAAAAAAAATAAAGCAAAGTACATACCATACCATACCATACCATACCATACCATACCATACCATACCATACCATACCATACCATACCATACCATACCATACCATACCATACCATACCATACCATACCATACCATACCATACCATACCA
>JABEVS010000427.1:10140-54993 GCA_018290735.1 Coelastrella sp. MACC-549
TTCTGTAAGGGCTGGGGATGCAAAACCTTCCTCAAAGTCACCAAACCCCCTTGGATTGGTCCCCAAAATTCTATAGAAAAAAAGGGGGTCTTTTAAACACAACAAAATGGGGAAAAAAGAAAGGGTTTGGGCTCTAGAAAGGTGGGGGGCAAAATTGGATTGGGGGGGGGGGGGCTTCGTTTAGCCCCCCAAAACCCCCCCCCCCCCCCCCCCGCCCGGTGGGGCGATCAATTGCTCCAATTACCGGTTAGCCAAGCTGAAAGAACAATCAGGACAGACAGCTGCAGTCAAGCGCTTACTGCTGTAGCTGCTGCAATTTGCTGTGGGTGTCGAGCACATACTGCTGTAGCTGCTGCAATGTGCCATGGGTGACAGGTACCCTGCTACTCCTGATCATCATGAATTCCTTCTGCATTTCCTGATCCATGTCTCGTTCGAATGTTTTTTATCTGGGTGGCAAGAGTGTGGGTTGCCCAAATGCACGATGGCCACCGTGGCCATCAAGGTGAAGGCTCATTCTGAACAAAAACCCCCAAGGACCTTTCAGCCAGGCACAGTATTATCCTGCCTGCTGCCCTGCTGTGTGTGCGTGTGTGTCTATGAGCTGCAGTACTGCTGCTGAATAGGCTAATCAGGGCAGCTTCTAAGGGTGTCAGTAGCGGCAGCAGCAGCAGCAACTGCTTCCAATGTTGCTGCAAGGTGGTAGGGCAACAGGTAAGTTCCGCGCACTTTGGTGGCCGCCAACGTAACCAATGAAGTTCCTGCTGCTACCGCTGCTGCCGCAGCAGCAGCAACGGCTGCTGCTGTCAAGGCTGCTGCTGCTGCTATTGCAACATACTTCAGATGAGAATGCCAATCATACGCTCCCTGCTGTGGGTTTGCTGATGAGGGTATTTGCTGCTGCTGCTGCTGAGCGGCTGAGACGTTTACTGGACTTCTTCTAGCTATTGGGTCTAAAGACACAGAGCATGGATTTTCCCCACAATGATCTTGCTATGGAATTCACTGCTGCTGCTGCTGGTGGAGCCGCTGCAGTCAATGATGACAACTGGCCATTGTATCTTACCACCATAAAATGATATATATTTTTTTCACAAAAATATCTTCCTATGCTCCAAAAAACCACAGCCTTCACATTTCGGCGGAGTCCCATCTTCAATTCCAGCTGCAGTCACGATCTCATCTGCTGGTTTTCCAGGGCCTCTCATCAAATAAGTACTGCAGGGAACCTCCCTCATACTGCTGTTGAAGTTGCAGCAGGTGGATTTCCTGGTACGGCTGCTGCTGTTGCAGCTGGTGATGCTGCTGCTGCTGCTGCTGCTGTCATCAGCTGCTGCTGCTCTTGCACCTTGGCAGACGCTCCCAGCAGCAGTCTCTTTTCCAGCTTGGGCATCCCTTTGCCAACAGTCTCTGCTGCTGCCATCATCTCATCAAGAACAGCAAGCCTCTCTGATACCTCTTCCTCACTCAGGCCCCTGCAGCAGCAGCCCCAGCAGCAGCAGCAGCAGCCCCAGCAGCAGCCCCAGCAGCAGCCCCAGCAGCAGCAGCAGCAGGTGATTCGGATGATTTATGACTGCTGATTTCCAGAATACCGACTGAACAGTTATCAATTCGGTTAGACTAACTTTCATCATGAGACCATCATGCGAACAACAGCTCCTACGCACAAACAGCTGACTGAGCAACACAACAGACAGTCCTACACTGCTCTGCATGTTGATTGGAAAGCCTCTGCAGCAGCAGCTGCTGCTGCTAATGCACATGGAACAACTGTAGTATCTCTGCTGCCATACCACTGGTATCTACCTAACTCAATCCAAAATTTTAAGATCGGCATGCATGTTGAATGTAATACAGCACTATTATCACGCGATTAGCAAGGAGCAAACAACAAGAAAAAGGGCCAAAGAGTCAAACAGCCCAAGAGTCAAACAGCCCAAGAGTCAAACAGCCAAAGAGTCACACAGCCAAGAGCCAAAAGAGAAAAGTTTGTTTCACCTGTGTGTTCCTTCTCCAACTGCTTCATCACGAGCAGCCTGTTGCTCCTTGAGGACATCAAGTGCAACCTGAGCAGCGGCAGCAGCAGCAGCAGCAGCAGCAGCAGCAGCAGCAGCAGCAGCAGTAGCCTAGGTGATGTGGGCTGAGTGTGAGGCGATGCCTTGTTGTTGCAGGTGAACCTGCCAGGTCACCCAGAGGCCTAGACAAGGCACACACAATAATGAATAATCAATTTTATTCAATTGCTTGAACCGTCCCACCTGCAGCTTAGGTGGCAAAGGCCTGTTGACCCATTCACTTTTAGGAATTATTTTCATTGTTTCATTTTTAGATTTTTCTTATTTTTTCCAAACATGAGTAACTTGATTAGATGATTCTATTGTTCACAACAATCCCACCTGCAGCTTAGGTGGCAAGGGCCTGTTGACCCATTCACTGCTGACCACTTCTTCGAGTGTAGCCCTCTTGGTCACAGCAGGTTCCAGCATTTTATCCAGCAATGATGCCAGGGGCTCAGAGAGCTTTGAGACCTTGCTGGTGGCATCCCTCCAGTGAACGCCTTGGACGTTTTCAAGTTGGTACAGCTGCTTCATAGCTTCCAGGGGCGGCAGCCTGCACACAATCATACAATGTCATAAATATATAAATAACAATCATTCACATTTTGTTCATGCATACATTGAGTATATTTTCAAGTTGGTACAGCTGCTTCATAGCTTCCAGGGGCGGCAGCCTGTACATCATCAACCCCAACTTTTAATACTTACTAATCTGATCAATACTGATCAAGAGATGATCAGCTTGTAACAATCGAAATCAATCACGCCTTCACGCACACACTCAGATCTTCATGCATGCATGCAGTCAACGGATTGAAAGATATTCAGTCGTCACAAGGGCCCTTTGCTGTATGAGCTGTGGCAAGCTGAGCAACAATTAAATTAATAATATCATTAATTAATCAATCAAAAGTGATGTGCGCATCAGTATCTGAAATTGATGGATGTAAGCATTGTAACTGAACAACTATTAGGTTGTGCTATTATACTAATAATGATGCTTCTTGTGATGCAGGTAGATGCGGGAATGGTAAACCAGAACAACGTAAGGAAGTACAAGCTTACTCAGCAACATGGCTGCTGCTGGCAACTCATACTTGCCTATGCCCGCTTATATTCACCATTTGTTGCTTGACCTGCAGATCTCAATGTCATCTGTCCAATAATCCACAAAACAGTGTTATAGTGTTATTGTTGATGTTATCATGTTATTGTTAGTGTTAACTTACTCAGGCAGGTACAAGCTTACCTAGCAGCATAAGTGTCGTAATGCCACGGCATGGTGTGCAGCAGCATCACAACCAGCATCACACCAGCAGAATACACATCTGCCTTTACACCATCATAGGGCGCGCTGGCCTTTTTGTCAGGGCTGAAGAAACCGGCCATGATCTCAGGGCACATATACCCTGGTGTGCCGGCAAGGGTTTCAAAAGTTGGTTCAGGCCGACCTGCCCAACTGTGTGCCTAGCAGGGAAAAGCAGGCAGTCAGGACAGAATTGGAGGCCTTGTCGTCCAATAAATTGTTGGGAAAGAGTGTCACCTGAGTTGGCGTCCAGCAGGATGCTGCTTGAGTCAGTCAGTTAGTTGCGCCTGTGTCATTGTTGCTTGGGATAGCAACAGCATTGGCGGCGGCTGTGCAATACTGGATGCAGGATTTGCAGATTCAGCAGCTGCTGCAAAAGTAGACGAAGCTGTTGCAACATGCCTGGAATGTATGAGTGATTGATACTACTGCATGTGTGCAGCTTCAGATAAGCCAGAGATGCATGAACCCCAGTGGTAGTGAACGGAACTTGAAAACCCTGAGGGCGTACAAAGCGGTGCACGCATTCTGGACATCGCACACTAATAATAATAATAATCAGTACTTTGCAGCCATAGCATTTACTGCCATCGGCCACGCGCCTCAAATCTACCCAGTGAATTCAATCCACATTTGGACAAGGCGGAGTGCATGATTATCTGGACATCGCACATTGACATAAGTCTGACGAGAATCCTGTTGCTTTTGACTGAGAATGGTTTGTTATTTGAATTACAATTATCTAATTTCAGAATGCGGCGCGTCAGAACAGCGTACCAGGCCGAAGTCACAGAGCTTCAAAAAGGGCGGCTTTGTGCCGGTGATTAGGGCATTGGCTGGCTTGATATCCTGCAGCAGCAGCAGCAGCAGCAGCAGCAGCAGCAGCAAAAAGCATCATGAAGTCCCTTATCAACAGCTTGCTTTTGCAGAGCGCTTGCGTCGCCAAAGTTTTGAGCCAAGACTGCACTGATATGTGGCATTTGACTATACTTACTCATAAATTGCCCCGGCAGTGGTGCTGGTGACCAGCGGTACACAGCAAGATGGTAATATGAATAAACGATAATATTGATAAAGACGATATGCATCAATAGATTGCTCCTCACCCTGTATGCAACCTGGTGTTCATGGCAGTACTGTATTGCTGCCAGTAACTGCCTGAAAAAGTAACATGCCACATCCTCATCCATTCTGTTACGGGCCAGATAATCTGATAAACTTCCACCTTTCAGGACAGCAGCATCAGCAAACAGGGTCAACGGGCATAGATACATTTCTTGTTAATATTATATCATACAATTTAACAAAAGTATAGATAGCTAGGGCACAGTTATCATGAACCAAATAGATTCTCTTTGGTTGGGGGTGCTGCATGCCTTTGAGAATATATGCACATGATTCCTGCAGGTTTTGAAAACACAATGAGTGGCTAGGAGGTGACTGGCTGTGAGAATGGATAAGATGCAGCAGTTGCCGCAGATGGACACTGAGCAAGGCACAGCAGCCAGGCATGTGATGACAGCAACAACACGCTTCTGCTGTTGCTGCAGTCGCTGCTGCTGCTGTCAGAGCTAGACCTTCTCAGGCATGAGCTGCTGCAGCAAAAGCTATGATATGTTCAATCGGCAATCAGCCCAACACAGAATCCACACTGGTTTGCAGCAGAGCAGCACTGCCTTTTGCTCACAACTGCTCCTGCTGCACGTCCTGTTCCCGCTGCTGCTGCGGATCCTGTTCTTGCTGCTTCTGCAGCTGCCTCTGCAGGCGTTGCTGCAGCTACCTCTGCAGATACTGGTTCAGCTGCTGCTGTAACTGCTGTTGCTGTTCCAGCTGCTGCTGCAGGTGCTGTTCCAGCTGCTGCTGCTGCTGTTCCAGCTGCTGTGGCACCATGCACGTCTTAGTGGGTGCTTGCTGCTGCTAGTAGGCATCTTAATGCTGGCGTACCAATGCACCTGCCAAGTAAGACAGCTCAAGATCGCACCTGGTACATATTCTGAGATAAAAGCGAGGTGTTTGGTGGTGAGAACAGCCTCTAGAGGCCGCACAATGTTGATGTGCCCGGCTCCTAGCCGGGCAAGCATTCGGCCCTCTCGGGCGACCATGCTTAAGCGCCAGGCTGGCGGCCCACGTGGTATGAGCTTGACTGCTACCATACAGTTGCGCTGTTCGTCAGTGCACAGCCACACTGTTCCTTCAGTGCCCTGCAGACAGAAATGATGAATAAAAAGAAAAGAACTGATTCAGCCACAAAGTTTAGAGCGTTTATGTTCTGCAGGACAAGCACTGCCAGACGTCTTCTGCCAGGTGGTAGCATGCTATCAGACCTCAGTGGTTGGCTGGAAGCTGCCAACAATTTGGTTACATGGCCTTGATAGAATGAGCGGACACTGTACAATTGTATATCAGCTGAGCATCCAAATGTAAGATGCTGCTAAGCCACTCTGCGGGCTTGCCCATGCAACAGCCGACAACAAATTGAATGATGCCCCACAGTTTGTTGGTGCGGCGAGGTGTACGGCTATCACTAGCAGAGCCCGTGCTACTGCTGCTGTGGGCTGTACCTGTCCTATGACTTTGACGAACTTGTACTGCGACGGCAGGCCGAGACTGTGGCCAAAGCATTGTAAACAACGATATAAGAAGTCCATGTAGCTGATGCCAACTTCTGTGATTGCTGAAAGGGGACACGAGGTCACTGCTGCCAGAGCACAGACCGGACTCAGCAATAGTTATCGCGTTGGCCAGCAGGCCATGCAACGTATTCAACCTACACTATGAAACTTGTGAGAGATTTACTACAGTTTGATTTGCTGTCCACAACAAAGTGTTCACGACATGGTGTTCACGATAAACTGCTCTACTCCTACACTCATGCAGCCATGCATAACAGTGTTGCGGTAATGTACCACTTGTACGTGACCGCCTTGCTACCAGCAGTTGGCACGACTTCAAACGCGACGCTTCAGGTGCCCTGCGTGAAATGCAAGATGTGAGCCAGCAATGCAGCAGCGGTGATGTCCACACAACCACAACCTCATGTATATACCGTCTTACAGGTTGAAGTGCACTCTGCTATTCACTGACCTAAGCATCAGCACCAGCTGTTGGATTTGAGCATCTGTTTTGCTGGACTTGCCCGTGGTCAGCTCAATGGCTGATGACTACGATCCAGACGCACTGGATGATGACATTGAACAGGACGAGGAGCGCAGAGTGAGTCATGAACGGTATTGCTGATGAGGATCGCATACAGTACAGCCCAACAGTCCAACACTGATGGCTTAGGCTTGTGCTATGTTCGCAGTGGCAGCCCACGAAGGAGCGGGTGATAGCCCTCATAGATGCGGATCGGGCTATGTTGGATCGAATGACTCAAGAAGTAAGTGCCTAGATCATGGCTGCGGCACCAGCAGTGTTGAATTGGAATGCTCAGCGTTTATAAAAGTAATTACTTCAGCATGTGGGAGCTGCTACATCAAGGATTGCCAGCTGCTGCACCGGCCAGCATGGACTGCAGCCATGAACTGAGGCTGTAGGCCACACATGCAGTGCAGTAGCAGCATGGCCACTTTCAGCTCCAACAGCTGGCATAACCTCATGCATTGCTCTCACATAAACAACAGCTCTATTCCATCTCTCCTGGATATACAGCTTGCTGGTACTGCATAGCAGCTGCCAGACTGATACACAACCTTATCAGCAACTTAATGCAAGCAAAAGCTCCCTTCGCTCCTACAGCATCCCCAACCTCTGGCAGAGGTGCTGCAACTACAGTACACATCACAGGCCTGGCATCCTCCTAGTGCCCCAGCAGCCAACTCATTGATGTCTCAACTGCTTGCAGGGTCAGGATCACAGCTATCTCTGGTGGGCAGTGGATGTAGTGACAAGTGTGATGACTGATCGCATCAAGTCATCACCCAATGATGAGATCGGCGTGGTGTTTTATGGCACAGTGAGTTGCTGTCAGTGCTGGGCATGCTAAACCTTCGTCATAGTCACCTAACGCCCTTGGATTGGTCCCCAATATTCTCTAGTACAAAAGGAAAAAAAATCCTGCAGTACTCGATGTTTGCTGCATCACAGTCTCAGTCTGACTGAGCCAGCTGGGCCAGCTGCCAGGCAGAACACATGCACTGGCAATGCCCGCAGCACCAATAAGACATGTGTTGTTTGAGGCAAATCACGCTGACCACCCTGCTGCATCAGCAAGCAACAAAGCCCTGATCATCTGACAGCCACGCCCCTGCACGCCCCTGTCTGGTTTCCAAGCCAACTGCTGCCTACCCCTCTGACAGATCTCAAGGTTGTCTTCCAGTTGTTCACCCCCTTTCTGACATGTTGTTGCTTGCAGGAGAGGCACAATGGCTCCTCAGAGATGCGCACCTTCGACCACGTGTATGAGTATGTGAAGCTTGATGTGCCAGATGCATCCACCATCAGGCGCTTGCAGGATTTTGAAGGTATGCTTGGTATGAGCCCACTTATTCACCAGCCCCTAGGCCCTATTTACCTTTCGCAGCACTGAGCATACTCATGTTCAACCGCCTCATCACTACGCGCACTGATGCTCTATCAGCAGTGCCGCTGACCTTGGGACTTGCCTGCATGCAGCTGCTAGCCTTTGGTATGCTTACCATCGCTTGCTTGCCATGTGTGATGATCACATTCATGGAGAACACTCTTGTGTTGTACAGATTGTGGACACCCTTGTACCACGGAGCTTGAACTAAGCTCGACTGCTGTACTACAATTATATGTGCATTTCTGCAGCCAAAGGCTGTCCTGCTAGCAACAACTGCCCCTGGCCAACCTATGCATGTGCCTGGTCCATCAGACGAACCTCCTACAACCAGTGCCGGCTGTCTCATCTGTCATGTAGCAGCTGTATTCCTGCTCACTCCATTCTCTGTTTGTTGCCGGCATGGGACCCTGTTGTGCTTTAAACGTGCTTCTAGAGGTTGCCTTTCAGTCAGAGGCAGGTCCTGGTTGTGGTGATGCCAGCAGCAACTCAGGGAGAGCAGCAGAAGACCTCAAAGATGGACTGTTTGCATGCTGGGATATGCTTACAAGGTAAACTTGATAATTACTATAAATTAATCTGCACTTTGCAGCCATACCATTTTCTGCCATCGGCCCCGCGCATCAAACCTACCCAGTGACTTCAGTCCACTTTTGGACAAGACATGCTGGCAAAGTAGATAACAATA
The DNA here is from genome assembly GCA_018290735.1 of Coelastrella sp. MACC-549. Taxonomy (NCBI): domain Eukaryota; kingdom Viridiplantae; phylum Chlorophyta; class Chlorophyceae; order Sphaeropleales; family Scenedesmaceae; genus Coelastrella; species Coelastrella sp. MACC-549. The sequence continues at coordinate 18,714 of JABEVS010000427.1, forward strand.
TCCGATCACTTTTGATCGCCAGCCATCCTTTGCCATTGCTAATTCTCAAATCTACCCTTGACCGCCTTAAATGTTGCAACTGCATTCTGCCATCCACCTAGCAAGGCAACTACATCAAATGCTCTCTGTCAGATTTCTGCACTGAGCATTGCATTGTCTCCTTTTTTAGGATATGTTCTAAAGAAATAATAGATTTAAGTTTTATATGACAATTCCTCTTTTTTTCTAGAGTATTTGATAAATCATGAACATTCCTCTTCTTATTCAACCCTACAGGGGTGGCAGTGCCAGCAGTGGCTCACGGGCCGGCAAAACCATCCTGCTCTTCACAAATAACCAGAACCCAGTCAGCAGTGCTGGAGCCAATGCAGCACACTTGAGGTAAAGGTTCATGCATGGTACTGACACAGCATGATAATAATCAGTAGTTTGCAGCCATGTATCACACAGCATATATCTCATGTATGAAGCTGGCAAAAAGATGAGATTCCTGCATGGCTTTTGGCCCATCTTTTGGGTGTTTGATCGATAGAATTGTATCCAGGAACCATGTCAACTTCAGGCTCAAGGGCCTTTGGCAGCCGCCTGCATCATTTGACACAGAATAACAAAGCCCACAACCCAGGTGCTGCTGGCCGCCTGCCAGGACCATAGTGAACAGCAGATGCCAGACGTCTGCTGTATGCAGCTTGCCGTCTACCATGGCAACAACAGCCTTGGAATTAACAGCGGCCTTGGGAGGCTTGCTATGTGCCTTCTGCCACTCATTGAGCTGAACCTGTCAGAGATAAATGCTTGCTGCATGCTTCATCAGCAGCAATCAGTAAGGGTGCTCTTGAATCAGCTTCAAACGGATAATACAATGCTACGGCCGGTAAAAATGTGCTCTGTTGATTGTATCTCTGACATCGCTGTCATGCCATCCCACATAGGGAGCAGATCATCGGCCGAGCCCGGGAGCTGGGTGCCCTAGCTGTGTCCATAGAATTCATCCCTCTCGTGCAGCTGGCAGACCCCGAGGGCTTTGACCATTCGGTCTTTTGGCGTGAAGTTCTTTCAGAGTGTGCATCAGCAGCCAGGGGGGTCACTGGCAGTATGCAGGAGGAGGCAGAGGATGCAGCATCACAGATGGAAGAGCAGGCTGAAGGGCTGTGGGTAAGGAAACGTTGGCTGTATGCTGTTGCCAGGTCACTGACTGTCAAAAGCTGAAGATGTGTGAGGGGGGGAATAACATTTCCCCCTCACACATCTTCAGCTTATAACACAAGTGGAGGATTCTACCGTCTCAGATGGTGCTGTCCACATCTGCATGGAGTATGTTCATAAGTCAGCCAAATGGCATGCCATGTGTCAAGTGCCTCAAGTAGAGGGCAACTCAACCTCATGTGCAGGCAGTAGGGCTTTCTCTGTTTCTGGAATCTTGTGTGACTGGCCTGCACAGACACTTCCAGCTTTTGCAGCTGCCTAAACACACTACCAGTCCTGCCTCCTGATTTAACCTACCAGCTCCAAGCTGCATACCAAGACCACACCATACCAGCCTGATGCTGATCTGCAACAGCAGTAGTGCCTGATGCTGATCAGCAACAACAGTAGGCACCACATACACTGTTGCGCACTGGCATTAGGAGCCTACCACTAACTGTCAGGCCCACGTCGCCATGCCTCCAACACATTCGAACATGTTTATAAACAGTTGCCATTGCGGGGCCGATGGCAGGATTGCTATGGCTAATGGGTAACTTATATATATATGTATAGTTGCCATTGCCCACAGTGTGATCACAGGCTGCACAATGGGATCATGATATTGCTAGAGTTGCTTCATCATCATCACCATCAGCACAAGATCCTCAGGAACTCAGTGTGGAGAGTAACAGCATAAAAAGAGTGCTTCAAGTAATGTCAGGACAGAATGACTTTCTGTGATCTCCCAACTGCTGCGGCCTGCTCATGTATGTTGTTTCCTGATCGCAGAACAAGATAGCACGTGTTCGAGGTGTTGGCATCAGAGCCAGCCGCAGACGACCTCTGGCATCAATGCAGTGGGCTCTTGGCCCAGACTTCAAGATTGGCATGCAGGTGATTGAGAAAGCATTCAGGTAAAATACAGAAGAAAATTCACATTGCCATGTTGCCTGTTGGCACACCAGACAACGCATACAGTGATCATTGTGAGGTTGGAGAGGACTCTGCAATCTAAGCATCGTGTATCATATACCTATGCAGGCAAGGTTGATTCATGATCCGGGGTGTTTCATTCGTACAGTCTGGCATTAACAGCGCTGTGTATGATGTTCCGCTTCATCCAATTAATCTCAAGCTTTTGCTGCCGTTCATTTGCAGTTGTTTGTTCTTGACCCCAAGCTTCTGCTGCTGACCATCTGCAGTTGTATGCTCTGATCCAGCCAGCTAAGGCACCCACCTACAAGTATGTGTCCCGGGACACCGCAGAGCTGCTGAGGAAAAGCAATGCCCTCATTGATTCAGATACAGGAGCACGGCTGCAAGCAGCTCAGCACAAGATGCTGCCCCAGCCCAAAGATCCCAACAGGTTTCCAAGGGTGAGTCGTGCTATGTTCCCTAGTTTTCAGCCATAGCAGTTCTGCCATCGGCCCTGCGCTTCAAACCTTCACATGCTCCAATCCTGACATGAAGTGGCGCTTTTGGAGGCAAACGTCTCTTGCAAGCAGCAGCTTGTATACAGATATATATTTCACAAGTGCTGCTTTCCTCGCCAACAAAGCAGGCTAGCGCCACAAGATCCCACACATTTCCATGATCACCATATATCAAAGTATCAGAGTATTTTATGGCAGAGGAGTGTGCATAGACTAGTGTCTCAAGTCTTAGAGAGTTTAAAACATCATTTAGAACTCACAGATAGCCTCACAAAGTGTCGAGCTGCATCATCAGCTCTGCACCTGGTGCATTTTGTCTAGAGGACTGCTGCCAAGACAACTCAGTAATTATTTCTGGCTAGTGTCAAGATGTGTTGGCCTATTCAGTGTGCAGGTACAGGCTTGGCATGCCTGCAAGGCATGATGCAAGCGTTGACCTTCCAATTGCGAGAGTCATGCCTGACACCCCCTCCCCTCTTTTACTTAGAATCACACCCCATTGCATTAAAGCAGGAATTGTTGCTGAACAATACAATTCAGCAGAGATTCCTTGCTGACCGCTACAGGTAATTCTGACGAAGGCCGAGGACCGAGAACTCAGGTCCTTGCGGCCTAAGGGCCTAACACTGCTAGGGTTTAAACCTCTCTCAGCACTGAAGGACTGGCACCAGCTGTCGCCATCACGCTTTGTGTATCCAGACGAACGGGCAGTCAAGGGCAGCACAGCAGCATTTGTGGCACTGCATGCAGCATGTAGGCCGCAAGCAAGTGAGTAGGAGATTTGCACATCATTGTTTGCTTGTACTGAAAAATTAGCCTGATGGTCAAAGTTTGAGGTGAAAATGTTGTTCCTACTGGCAGGCTCAGGGGTGGCTGCGTAGTCGACTGCACAGTCAGATCCTTCAGCTACCAGCTGCAGCGCCTAGCTAGAGGGTCTCAGCCTGGTCTCAACCTGTTTCTGATCTGCCAATACCTTGGTTTGCTTACGCCTTGCTGCAGCCCAGCAGCAAGTGGCATGATGAATCTTGTCTAATATCCAATCTAACCAACTTTTGAGTTTGTTCCAACTTTTGAGTTTGTTCATCGAATGTGGATCATCGAATGTGGATCTTGCCGCACCAGTTGCATCCGTCACTGCAAACACAGCCTTACGTCTCAAGTTCTTAACGTCTGCACTGCTGTTCAGGAAACCCTCATATAGCTATTTGCAGCTTTGTTCGTCAGGCCGCCTCCGCTCCACAGCTTGTTGCCCTCATACCCACAACAGAAGAAGAGGAGGACGGAGTGCAGGTGCGGCACGCCATGTCCCTAAACCCTGTCCTATGTGCCATACTTCTGCACTGCTGCAGGGCTGCCTCCTAACACCCTGCTGTACACGAGTATATCTGTGATGCTGCATAGCTTGCTTGGTCAGCTATGCTGATTCAACAACACGTGTTATCTGCTATCTTGGCATCACTCATGCTGCACCAAACAACCACACCTGATCATGCCTATCACAGCGCAGGCTTGCTGCCTGCTGATTCTCATAGAGTCCTTGAGTCCATTGTGTGTGCCTTTACCCTGGTGAAAGTGCTGCTGGATCTTCAGAACCTTGGGGTTCTTTGAGGACCTGCAGACCACTGATTAGGCCCAGCAAACATCTTGTCTGTTTCTACCCATGCACAAGATTTGCACAAACATTGGACCTTCTCAATGGTTCATGTTATTTTCACCAACCACTCGCAATGCTAACGGTCCTGCTGCACCTTCATCAAATATGACGAGTCATGTACAGTTCCTTGCAGGTGTCACGTTTTAAGTGGCTTCCAGATAGTCTTTATCAGCTGGCCTGGGAATGTTTGGGGCAGAATACCTGATGTTCACCCCACTCTTTGTGCTCAGAGGTTTCCCACACCTTCATCTTCCAGAAAAACTACTTATGTATACATATTTAGTAATAGGTAAACATACTTAGGTATACATACTTATCAGAGGCCCCACCCACCTTCATCATCCATTGCAGATATGCCCCACTGGCTTCCAAATGATCTTCCTACCCTTCAGAGATGACTTGCGGTTTGCAGAGTGCGACCCTGCATTGGTGGGGAAGCTTCTGACAGATGGTCGCCCAACACGTGCTACAGAAGAGCAGGTATGTGCTTGCATAACAGCGCAGCCTTACCCCATGACCAAGCTGTACTTGCATATTACATTTCCTGGTCTAATGTGCACAACCTTGGTGCAAATGTGTTGACAAACACGGCGTATTTATGGCACACGCTATGCTGTACCAGCCAGCTGGCCAATGCCTTTACGGCAGGTGATATCAAGGATAGCTAGTGCTGTTTACAGAGCAGGTCACCTAAGTTTGCCAGTGGAGTGACACATAGTTGGATTCCAGTTTCGTTCCAGTGTCGGAGATAGCTAAAGGAGCAGGAGTATAGTTGAAGATAGCTAAAGGGGCAGTAGAATAGTTGAATACTATCAATTAATAATCCCTCCTTCTTGCTCATTTTGCTCGCAGATTGATGCTGCTGCTCAGCTGGTATCGGCCATAACCCTGGATGTGCCAGGGGAGCAAGCCTTCAGCTCAGCTGACATTGCCAACCCTCACCTTACGAGGTACTATGAAGTTCTGGAGGTGGGAATCATGTGCGGTGCATGTACACACAGCCAAATAAGAGGCCTTGTGTGTGTTCCATGAGTAGGACCTGCTCACAGAAAGCATGTGCGTTGGCTCACAATGACGCGCTGAGGCTCATTCACATCATGTTATGTCTCTTCATGCACAGCTCAGCCTGTGCACAGCAAGGGCATCTTACAGCACACAGTCTGGACTTGACGGCAGGGGGATATGGGAATGCTTGCTGTTGTTGAGCAGGAAGTTAGACAGTTGAGCAGGAAGTTAGACAGCCTCTAAAAAGGAAGGATGTGATGTTGGCACTAGTATCATTGGTGATGCATGCTTTTGCTCTGTGTCATGATTATCTCCAATGGGTATTGCTTGCTATAATAATAATAATTGATATTTTCAGCCATAGCATTTACTGCCATCTTTCATCCATGGGTATTGCTTGCTATCTTTGGGCTCATATACCAGTAACAGCAACCGCTCAAACGGCACATGTGCTGAAACACAGTATCCCTGCAATGATCATATCCAGCTGTGGTCTGCTGTGCAGGCTCTTGCTTTGGGAGATGACCCCCCACCTTTGGAGGGCCTGACAGATGACACCAAGCCTGATGCAGCAATCGATGCACATGCACGAACACTGGTGAGCAGTTCAATGCAGCTTACAAACCCAGATAATGGAGGTGGTTGGCCAAACTGCGAGTACAGTCCATACTCTTTTCCGGATCAGGGCCTAGTACTTGCACCAGTAATAGACTCTGTTGCTGGTGCAAATTCTAGGCCCTGATCCGGAAAAATGTCTATATTTTAATGTCACTGTGCACTGCACATCATTATATAATAATAATCAGTACTTTGCAGCCATAGCATTACTGCCATCGGCCCCGCGCCTCAAATCTACCCAGTGAATCCACTTTCGGACAAGGCGGAGTGCATGATTATCCGATCTCAATTGCACATCATATTATATAATGATTTGCAGTGCACTGTGAGATCGTAACATCAAAGGCTGAATGAACACACGATGTATGTTGCCCAGCCACTTTGATAAATTTTACCAGCCACTGTGTCCTGCCCAAAACTGTGACCATGCTGAACTGCGCTGCTGTTGCTGCTGTGATGGTCGCCGCTGCTCCAGGATGCCTTTAAGCTGTCGGTCTGGGGCAGTTTGGATGGTCCACCAGCAGCTGAAAAGAAGCCGGCCACCAAGCGCAAGGCACCAGACTCACATGCACAGGTGCGGAGATTCTTTTGCCTGAGATGGTGGAGGCATCCACATGCAACATATCTGCCCTCTAATAAGCTGTATCAATGACAGTTAATTGTCCCTATCAACGTTGATCAGCGACTGTAGCCAAGCAGCGTCTATGAATGAAAGAATTTTCTGAGATGATACACATCAAATGTGAGGTAAACCTCACAAGCTATTGATCAATACACAGGGCAGCATGGATGACACCATGCATCCGGATGATCCATAAATGTACTCAGTCAATGGCAGGGTTGCTATGGCTAATGGGTAACTTATATATATATATATATATGTATGTATAGTCATTATAATGCAGTGGGCCCATCACCCGCAGATATACCTCACAAGCTATTGATCAAGACCCAGGGGAACCTGAATGATGCATCCGGATGCAAGATGTCATTCAGGTTCCCCTGAGTCTTGATCAGTAGCTGCTTGTGAGGTATATCTGTGGGTGATGGGCCCACTGCATGCCATTGACTGCGTGGTCACACAATGTCACATTTAGTGCTGCAACCACCTTCATGTGTCATCACATTTAATGGATCAACTACTTTTGGAATGGGACGCAGCACCGATGGCACAGTTACTGTGGCTAATTACTAATCATGGCATCCAATGGAACAACTGGTGATAAGCGTTACAGATAACAAGTATCAGCTGACCATAGTATGCAGATCTGTGCACTGCTTGCCTACTGACTGGTTGGTTGTGGTGGTCATGTTAATCATCAGCTGCCTGACAAGGATTAGCCCAATAGAACGAGTAGGTCAGGCTACAGTATGGCCGGTTGCCGCTTGCATGGCATTTCTACCCGCAGGCCAGCCTTGCTGAAGAATACAACCAGCACAACTGGGCAGAAGCAGCTGCTGTACCAGATGGCAAGCCCGGCAGCCTGGCAAAGCTCACAGCGCCAACACTGAAAGTGTACCTGAAGTACCACAGTTTGCCAGTGAGTGGCAACAAGCCTGAACTACTGCAGCGGATCAAGGACCACTTGGCACAACAGCAGATGGTCTGATGTTGCCAACATCATCAGTGACTGATTCATCGGGGCGTAACCAGTACATGAGGTCCTTTTTAGAGAGTGGATGTTACAAGTGGATACCTTCACCCAGTATACTGGGTGTTGTTACGTAAGACGGTACCCTCCACACTCACATGATCCGAAATTTTCCACTGGTGGCATCAGCATATTGCGTGCAAATGTGTCTGTTGTTTTGTGTCTATCTGATTGAACCTTTCACAGTGTGACTGGCATGGGACCTGGTCAGGTCCCCCTTGGGGTAAAGAACCAAGTTGTAAGTTATAACTTATAACGTGATTACGGTGCTGGTGTGTTGCAGCAGTGAAACACAACAGCCCTTCAAGGGGGTAAGTTACAATCGTTGTAATGTCCATGATGGATCTTCCCTGCTGGAATCTGTACCGACGAATATGCACTGACTGCACTCGACATGTGAGCCCCTCAAGTTGTAAGTTACACGAGTGTAACCCGCCCGTTAGCGAGCCAAGTACAGGCTCATTGGGCATAGCACAGTATTTGATCACAGTAGGTATACACATACAGCAAGCTCATTTGAGCCAGTTGTTCAACAACCGGGATCGGTAGATGGCGGGTACTGTATGTCGCCCCATCGCCTCACCTACACTCAATCATTAGGCTGTAGTTCTAGCTGACCAACACTCTGACACACCACTGATACGCCTTCAAGGCGTAGACGGGTTACGAGACAACCACTGCACACACTGATTTCGAGCAGAGCAGTCTCACTCGTGCACAACTGTCACAGACCGACCAACTAATAATAACAGTCAGTGCTTTGCAGCCATGGCATTTACTGCCATCGGCCCCGCGCCTCAAATCTACCCAGTGAATTCAATCTACTTTCGGACAAGGCGGAGTGCATGATTATCCGATCTCAATTGTGATACCGACCAACTGTCACAACCCAAGCAACAGTGACAGCAGTGCTGTCAAACTGTTACTGTCACTTCATGTGGTTGGAGCACAGGCTGCCGTACCTGCCTGGCACTCGCTACAATGCCTTGTACACAATCAAGCAGAGATTGAAAAATCTTTGTGCTGCTGTCGTGCAGCAGTGAAGTGGTGCTGGCATTTATTTCTGCATTGCTGCGAAATGATGGGCGCAAATGAGGCTATAAACTACGGATTTTATCTGTTGGTGATTTCGCAATGTATACGGTCTGTGTCAGAGACAATGAAGCGGAAAGTAGGAGAATGTTGTTCACGGTATTTTGCAGCAATACTGCAAGCAGTGCCTCAAGACGGCACAACTGCACCGTGCAGTTGTATAACCTTGATTGTCTGCAGAAGGCGGCCTTCAGACGGTTCCTGCCTCTTTGCTGGTCCGGTGAAACAGCACATGTACATGCATTGTGCTTATTGCAGCACTTGTGCTTTGATTCAATACATACCAACAGAAAGAGTTTGTGTTTTGCTCTAAATGGTGCATCTGTGAACATCTGTGAGCAATTTATTGTGGCTGTCGTGTCCATAGCGCTGACTACAGCAGCTGCAGCTGCCGCACTCGTCGTGCTTGGGCTGATGCATTAAGTGGTGCACGTGCAGCAGCAGTGGACATAAATCTGGCTAAAGCTCAGCAAGCGTGAGATTAACTTATCCTGAGGGAGTCAATGCCGTACCAATACTATTGTTCGACCACTCAGGCCTAGTGGCTCAGCTTGCCAATTAGTTATTGCCAATCATTCAATGATAAGTTATTAAACATAACATATCAAAGTATTGTAACTATTTAATGTCAGAGACGGTAAGCTTAAATAAGCAACCTTAGCGAGGTTCAGCCCTCAGCATGCTGGGGTGCACTGATCGTTTCATCCCTGTAGTACAGCAACAGCAGTCCACCACCTTGGCCGAGCAACATGGATTTGCATTGCCTTTTGATTGCGATTTGCAAAACTTTGGGACTGGCAAGGGCAGGACGCTAGAAGCCAAGGACCTGCAAGCTGTTGGGTATATGAGTTGATTCACTGCACAATGTGCCTGTTGGCGTCTAGCAGTCCCACATGTGGCACCTGCATAGGAACAGGAGCAGCAGCAGCAGCAGAGGCAGCAACACAACAGTTATGTTTGCGATATACCTTTTTCTATTTTTTTGTCACCGCCCACTAACTACTTGTTGGCAAACTTATAGGTCACTGAATGTTCCTGCACGCCATCATACAGCCAGATGTAGCACATGAGCTCTGAGGGGGCGCTGCTGTGGCTGCAAGGTACTAATCATTTTATCACATGAGCCCCTGAAATAGCATGCTTAGAAAATTACAGATTTGTACCGTTATAACATTGTTACAAGAGCTGACTCTTATTTTTCCACACGAGTAAGAGCAGCAGCAGGTACACCTTGCGTAAGGTGCAGGTGCCTTGGTTTTGCAAACCAACCGTTGCCAACATTCATGGTGGTATCTGTTGGCAACTTGGGTTTTACCGCGTAGATAACACAGTGCTTCACAAAGATCTGAATTTTCAAAATTGTATTGTGTTGTAGCAGGATCTTACCTTAGCCAACAAACCATCCTTGATCACCAACGGTATGCTGCTGCTGCTGCTGCCGCCGCTGCTGCTGCTGCTGCTGCCAACCAGGCAAGTGATGTCGCTCAGAGGGTCACCATCAACAAGTATCAAGTCAGCAACAGCACCGGGAACAATCTCCCCGAGCTCCCCTTCCTTTTGGAATAATTGGGCACAATTTATTGTTGCTGCTGCAATGATTTCAGAAGCTGGGATGCCAGCTTCAAGCCGCAGCAGGAATTCTTCACTCTGGTACCTGGTGGCAGCAGCAGCAGCAGCAGCAGCACTGCACTGTGTGAAAGTTGCATTTATGCTGCTCAATGTATGCACATGCTGCTACAGCTACAGTGGCCTACATGACAGGATACAGTACAAACAGTACTATAGTACTGTACCCTGGCTTGGCGCAGTGGTTAGAGCACCCGCTTCACATGTTGAGGTCGTGGGTTCGAACCCTGCCCAAGTTGCCGGAATTGACGGAACTTTGGGGGTAGCTTCGGCTGCCGACATCGTCCTGATTCAAGACTGGGTACAATTACAAAGCCCCATGAGCGACTTAAATGATGGCTCGCAGGTCTAGGACCGGGGAGGGTGTAACCCCCTCAGGATGTATTGTATTGTATTGTATACTGTACTGTACTATACTGTACTGTACTGTACCGTACCGTACCGTACTGTGCTGTACCGTCTGTACTGTACTGTACCGTACTGTACTGTACTAGCGTACTCCCCCATGAGCGACTATGTTGACTCCTCCGGGGTGCCTCTCTGGGGCCAGGTTATATGGTATGGTATGGTATGGTATGTACCGTACTGTACTGTATTGTACTGTACCGTACTGTACTGTACTGTACTGTACAGCAGCAGCAGCAGCAGCAGGTTTTCAGGGCTCACTCACTTATGCAGTGTTCCAAGCAGATCACTCCCAAAGCACATCTTCACTCCTGTGCGTCGAGCTAGAGACATTGACTGCTGACCCTGCAGCAGCAGCAGCAGCAGCAGCAGCAGCAGCAGCGGCAGCAGTAGCAGCAGCTTATTGTGTGTTTATGTCACTGGTTCTATTCTGCCTGAGAGGCAGTGCCTGCTGCCAGCCCTGTGCTGAAATGTGTATGCTGTTGTCATTAGATGCCCATAGCACTCGGGCTTTTGGTACTGCACCCATTGGCTTTCCAGAAGGTAAGCAACCATAGTAATCATAATCTGTAATAACTGTAAACTATAATAAGCTGCTTGATGTGCTCGTGAGCAAATAATGACTACCCTACTTTTGTCAGCTGACACTGATGCCAGTGATCATTTCATCATCTGATTTACATGTTGCAAGTCGAAAACATCAATGAACATTAAAAAAAATTTGTGGAATTGATACCAATTGATGTTGGAAAAAGGCTTTCAGAAGTTCTTTTTTCTTTTTCCCACCTGCTTTACTGCTTCTCCAACTTTTGCGACCAGTTCTGCCGCCATGCCTGCTGCTACTCCCTCACGCTGCAGTGCGGCGTAGGTGACGGTTGTGGGCACCAGATAAGCACCCATGTTTACCATGATGCTGGCAGTCTCTTCATCAAGCCTGTGCATCAACATGAAATATTGTTATTTTCATGTGTGGAAATAAAATTTATCTCCTTGTGTGTGTGCTGCTTTCCAGAGACTTTGGAAAAAGTTCATTCATGAATTATATTTTATATAATTTATTTATTTAATTTTATGTTGTATTATATATTTTTATGCCAACATCGATTTATGAATCAGTAACTTCCCCTTTGCCACAACATCAGCAGTCTCTGTTTTTTGCCTAAGCAGTTTTCTGGAATGCTCTTGAGATTTTTGTAAACCAGAAAAAAAAAAATTTGCAGAAGACAACATTATGTGTTCACTTGTCCCATGATCATACCAGACATTGGCAGCCTTCAGTGCCTGTGCACACGCGTAACTAGTAATCCCCTATTTTTGAATAGAATTACATTAAAGTACCCTATCACTGTATTTGCATATGCATTTCCAAACCCATTCTCGGAAAAACAATATACTATTTCAGTGATATATAATTCCAAACCATGACCATAAATGCACCTAATGCACTCCAGGCAATGCCCCTCACCAATTGCCATGTTCAATACTTCTTACTCCACTTGCTAGTGCCCTTTTTATTGCATTTGGCATGTATGCATGAGCACACACATATGTTCCTGCTGCTGCTGCTTCTTCACATATGGCAGTAAGCTCTTCTATGCTGAATTGGGTGTTGGTCAGTCTGTCGGCAGCAGCAGCAGCAGCAGCAGCGGCGGCAGCAGCAGCAGCAGCAGAGGCAGCAGCAGGAGCAGAGGCAGATTGATGAGGTTTCTTAGTGTCTATACGCTTCTTACCATTCATGTTGCTTTCCTTTTCACCTAATTCTGCGGAAACGTTTTGCATCAATAGTATAGTCATGTGATTATTTATTGAATTTATGACTCAGTAAAAAGCCACATAGTATCTGTATACTATACATGAAGCGGCATGCACGAAAAAGTCTACCAGCAGACTCAACTGTGAGACAAAAAGCAAAAAGCACGCAAAATGCTCAGAAATCAAGAAGACTAGACAGTTACAAGTGAAGTCAGAAAGTAACAAAGCAACAAAGCGAGAAAGTCAGAAGTAAAAAAGTCAGAAAGGCAGGACTAACAAAATGACTCAGGAAAGATAGCAACATAGCCCGTTGTAGCAGCATGCTTCAAAACGTTGGATTGTCAAATGTGTGACAAGCTGATGTCAAAAACCTGAACACTGACCTGTCTGTTGGGGATGAGACTCCCCCCGATGCCATCACCTTAATGCAGTGGGCTCCCTTACGCAGCTCATCACGGGCAGCAGCACGACACGCATCTGGCATCAGCGGCAGCAGCAGCAGCAGCAGCAGCAGCAGCAGCGAGTTGGTTCCTGCAGCAGTTTATAGCATCTGGGGTGATTCTGCCTGACAACAGTTGTGGTGTTAGCAAGGGTTACGCCTCACAAATAGTAGCAGCAACAGCAACAGCAGCAGTGTGGACTAATCTTGCATATTTCGTGTATTGTCATACTTTTTTCACCACAATAGCAGCAGCAGCAGCAGCGACGGCAGCAGCAGCAGCAGCAATGCTCACCTACACCATCACAGACCCTGCCTATGCCTCTCAAAGCAGCACCACAGCAGCAGAGCTCCTCGCCTTTGCCTCTGAAGTCCCCATGACCGCCTGTCTGACTCAGAGCATGACCTGCAGCAGCAGCAGCAGCAGCAGCAGCAGCAGCAGCAGCAGCAGCAGCAGTGCGCATTTATCAATGCAAACACAAAAAAGTTGCCAAGGAAAAAGGATGGGTTGTGATCATTGGCAGCTGATGCATGTAGAGCTGACAACAGTATTGATGAGTTGCTGAGCCATCGCAGCAGCAGCAGCAGCAGCAGCAGCAGCAATAGTCGAAACAGCAACAGCAGCAACGGCAGCAGCAGCAGCAGCAGCAGCAATGGCACAGAAAATCACCAGGAATATCAACCCCTGGTAGTGTCAGTCAGGTGGCTCCCCTCACTCACCAGTGAACAGCAGTCTAGGTCCCAGAATGGTCCCTTCTTCTACTGCTTCCGCCAAACCCCAATCAGCACCACCTGACAACAGCAGCAGCAGCAGCAGCACCAGATGTAGCAGCAGTGGAGCAACAGCACTAGCAGCAAGTACATTAGCTGTGGTTAACAGTAACTGCAACGTAATGGCCAGCAAAAATTCAGAACATCATAATGAACTTCTGATCAATTCACTCAGATGTGCTTTGAGGGTTTGACTGTGATAATATCTAATTACAGACAATCAGCGCTGACACTGTGTGCATCAGGGCTATAATAGCTAATAGTAACATCAAATTAATGGCCAACAAGAAATTGGAACGCCACAACAAAACTTGGATGTGCTGTGAAGGTGTAGCTGTCATACCACCTACTCCAAAACAGTCAGCGCTGTCACTGTCAGCACGATGGGCATGGTTAACACTGACTGCAAATCAATGGCCAGCAGGAATTCATAACATCATAACAAACTGAGACGTGCTGTGAAGGTGTAGCTTTGAGGGTGTTAGCTGTGATGGTACCTACTCAAAAGCTTGATTGTGCTGTGAAGGTACACCTATGATACTAGGTTCTCAAAAACAACCAGCAGCAGCAGCAGCAGCAGCAGCAGCAGCAGACACCCAAGGCAGCAGCAGCCCAAAGCACTGATACCACGAAGCACTGAAATCAATAAAAAGGGCAACTGGAAGTGCTGTCATAACTTGAATCATTTCCCGCCCTCATTGCTGTGCAGTGTCCTGCTGCTGCTGCTGCTGCTGGGATGCTTTGACAAATCTGCTCCAATACTAACTAAAAGATCTCTGACTACAAAGCAGCTCTAAACATTTCATACACTGTCTAAAAAAGGACGATTTTGTTGCAAAAAGGACGATTTACATATGTCTACAAACTTATATATATGTAAATCTCTGCGATGGGCTAGTGGTTTCTCCAATAAGCCTCTCAGGTGGCGCTAATCACACATGCTTGGTGGGCACGGAAAATGGGAACCTACCTGGCTCCAGCAGTCTGTGGGGCTTAAGAGGCCAGAGCACTGGCCCGGCGTGTGTTCGGACCCAAAAAAAAGCCAAGGGAGCACCCACCTGCATCCCTGACTGTCGTGAATCCCCTGCTGATCATTCCTTCAAGGATGTCAGCTGCTCTTGCCGCCACCAGACTTTCAGGCAGACTGTACAAGCCAGCCAGGTTCGCTGTGGTTGCCGTTACATGCACATGGGCGTCACATAATCCTGAAAAATAAAGTCGTTTTTTACTTGTTAATGTTACATGTTTACTGTATACCATTGAATTCTAGGATAAGTTTCGTCCCAGGGTGGCAGCATGTCAGCAAAGTGAACAGGCAGGTGATTATGTGTCCTGCATCTGCTGACATAGTTGTGGATGCTGAACTCATGGCTTATTCTGGAAACATGCTCGGCCAGCCTCACAGCTACATGCCCTATGACACGATATACAACATCAAACGGCGAGATAAAGGGGTCTGAAGTATGTGCCGGGAAGACGAGTTGAGGATACGGAAGGCCTTTAGCAGCAGGTGCTGCAGGCAGCAGTGTACAAACCAGAGAAACGCTAGCAGCGTGGCTTCACTGCAACTGGTGCAATCGACCAATTTACTCAAAGTAAAACAGATGAAGCGCACCTGGCATTAGCAGCATGCCATGGCAGTTAATCACAACCGCCCCTTCTGGTGGCACCTGAGCATCTACTGCTTGTATCCTGCCGTTCCTGATCACTACGCTATGGCCATAGCTGCTACCTTGTCCGGTGCGTGTATCCAATAGCCGACAGTTTGTGAGCATCAATGGGCTTTCATCACAGACCTTGGCTCGCTTTTGCTTGGCAATGCGAAAAGAGTCCCGGGCGAGCAGGGGCCCGTAAGGTGTATCTCCGTCTTCTTGACCCTCGGGTGGTTGCACTGAGTACTGAAATCTTTGAGACATCAGAGCAAGTACGAAAGCTGGCCAGCAAATGGGTGTTCTGCTGGTGTACTGCTTTGTCTTTGGTCCTCACCTATTCCCAGAGGTCAAGTGCAACGTGCCGAGCATCTCAACAAGCGCTGCATGTCTTACTATACCCATTTGTCACTCCAATATTCATACAGCATCATACGTGGCGTACCAGACTGGTCAGTGCTAGAATGGTAGTAACTATCAGTGGGTCAATGACATCCTGTCATTGACAAGCTGTAAGTGAACATGTAAATGTCAGATGTGCTGCTGCAACAATGGCCTGGCTTGGGAGGAGACAAAACCTCCACCAATGGGCCTGTCCTGCTGGTTGGCAATCTAACGACTCAAGTTGATGATCAGCCAGTGGACAGTGGAATGGTGCGTCGCTGGAACCTTTGTACGGCAGTCATCTCGGAGATGAGGGGAAATGCATTTCCAGGACAGAAACGAACAAAACGGTATTTACTGCCTGGGTAACCAGGCGTGTCTCTGACGAGAGTGGGATTCGAACCCACGCCCTTTCGGACACGGACCTGAACCGTGCGCCTTAGACCAGCTCGGCCATCTCGTCGCACGATGATGCCCATGATCGGGTTCTTACAGTATCATGCTGCAAAATTGAAAATTGCCACTTTCTCGGGGGCGGTTGTAACATATCAAATATCAGAATTTGCAGCACTATAATCCATCTCCGTGCTAAAATGAGTAATGCTGCTTGTCAGCTTGGCTCCAAGGCACCACACACACTCCTGTTTTCTGTTCTACCGGGCCCGCTTGTGGACAGCTGGCGCTTGCATGTGTAAACGAACTGTGATCGCATTCACTCTGTGCAATGCCCAATGAGCCTGGGATTGGCTCGTTGGCAGGAAGGGTTCACTTGCATGACTTCCCCTCCTTGATGCTAACAGCACTGGCATTTCTGTAGTGCTGTTGCAAAACATCTCAATATCAGCAGCCTTACTACACAATGCAGGCCAAAATCTACACAAATATACCGACATAATCATTGAACCTAAAAAGGTCAACCCATGGAACTTACTGACTACTCAGTTCAGACTTGCTGAAGACAATTGATGAGGCAGTCTACTGCACGTGCACGGCAATATGTGAAGAAAGTAATAGATACGTGCTACTGTCAAGTGGGCCAACAGACAATCCAGCAATTGAGTTGCTGCATGTACAACCACTGCAGGCATCTGCCAACACAGCCACTGATATGACATGAGTGTGCACCACTACTATGACGCTGTTGTCAATGACAAAACCTCCCAAGCTTGATCACGTACCACCACCCATTCAGAGCCCAGGTACGGTGCATGACACAATGCAATATGATAATGACGCAAGCATAAGTTCCCTGTTAGCAGTGCGGAAAGCTTTGTATAAACAGGCATGTTGCGACCCTCTTCTACCTGCTAAACTGTTTATGTTCATGATCTAATCAAGGGATGACTGCACCACAGATGAACACCCTTTGCACATAAATCAGGGACAGTACACCAGTAGCTACCTAACTGACTATTACACACATACGCTGCTCATCACCTGATGCTCTGTAGATTCTTGCTCAAAGCATCTAACACAATAAAGACGGCATCTGGTCCCTCTGTGCATGCATTTCCCTGCTTGCTGTTCACCAGCCCCAACACCACCTATCTCCCCTTCATGCTCTGTGCTACCGCTGCAGCTCCCACACCAGCAGCATTGTGGCTGATGCCGAGCTTTTCCAAATCTACTGCGGCTGCCACCCCACGTGACTCTCTGACCTTCGACTGCACTTCATCTCCGTCCCGTCCTGCAAAGGGCCCTGTCACCGACGCGCTGCTACTGCTGCCGCCAGAATCTGAAGCACAGATGTTGCAGGTGGTGCTGCTGCCCGCGCTGATGCGTGTATCTCTCATCTGCCACTGCTGCTGCTGCCACTGTGGCTGCTGAGTCCCCGCAACCGCTTGCTGCTGCTGACGTGCCCGTGCTCCTGCTGCTGTTGCCTTTGCCATGACACTTATCGGCGGCGGCTCTGCTGGGGCTGCTGCTGCATCATCACTGTAGGTATCAGCTCCAGGCGGCTCCTGTGGTGCTGCTTTTGCTGCTGCATGAGCACCCTCACTGCTGTTGATGGGTCTCCGCTGCTGCTTGGTATCCTTGCCAAGGTCAGCAGGATCTGAGCTCTCACCAACACACTCCAGACTCTCCGGCTGCCACTTAAGATCAGTTGCAGCAGCAGCAGCAGTAGCACCAGTCTGGTGTGTTGCCCTGCCCCGGGCTCTGCGCTGTTGGACTCTGCTGCTGGGTTTGCTGCTTGGAGGGGTCCTGCCGGTTGCGAATCCAGGAGAGCGAGGTGCAGCTGGATCGGTTGCAGGCTGAGAGGCATAAGCCGGCCAGGCCAGGCTTGGGGGCTGTGAGCCTGCACCCTGTGCTGCTGCTGCTGGTGTCTGATTTGCTGCAGGGAGTGGTGGTGTGCCTTTGGCGTTGACAGCACCTCCAAATGCATAATCCTCCTCCATGGCTACTGGCTCTGCTGCTAATGCTGATGCAGTGGGCACTGACTCAGCTAGATCGGCAGTGACAGCATGTGGTATTTTGCTTGGCGCTGCTGCTGGTGCTGCTGTGGCTGCATTTCCTGGTCCGGCTTGCTTCTTTTTGGGTGCTGGAAGGGTGGCATCAGCACCATTCAGCTGCTGCACGATGCCCTGTGAACATGTGCATGCAAACAACGAGCAAGCACATCCGCATTGATGTAAATGAACAGAGTTATCTGCAAGTGAGCATCGCAAATGATGAGTAGCTGTCTTAGCAAAGGCATATTGACACGTGCTGACACCAGATCAGTGCACACTGATTCATCAGGCAGTGGTGCAACTGCAGCTGTGACACATATGGCCAGGCTCTCTCCTGCAGGTTGTGCTGCCGGCCCCAGCTTACCTCAGCCGAACTCATTGGCTCTCAAGACAGGTACTTCGTTGTACAATGGCCAGGGCCGGGGATGCAACAGTGGTGGTGGGTTCTCTCCCTGCGCACATGTCAGCACTTTTTGGGACCAAGCCTAAGCAGCAGCGTGGCCCACCATAACTTGTAGAACCTACGTGTGATTGCAGACAACGGCAGCTTACGGCTGCAAGAATCAAGCAGGGTGCCTTAGAGGCGTTTTGCTATCGATGACTACGCGTAAAGACTTGATCTGTTGCTCTTGCCACCCGTCCAGCTATAACAGTGTATTATTAATAGACTGTATGCACATACAAGTTGCATAAAAGACAGAAAGGGTGTCGAGGAATGATATCCTTTGTACCAGACGAAACAGTTGGCATCGGCTGGGTTTATCATAGCAAATTGATGTACCGCACATACCCATTGATCATAACGGAAGTTGGCATCTACAAACATCAGCCGACCCGAACCGTCTAAAGTAGTTACCCGCCCCTGGCCGGTCATCTCAAATTGGGCTAGTGTCTGGCATCAAGTAGAGTATATGTGTCGTATGACGGGTTCATATCTCCATCTCTCTGCCGGCCTCTGCTCTCGCCGGCGGTGCAGTGTTATCTTATTCTCAAACTCGGTGCCTTGGAGTCGCACCGTGGACATCCCGCATACAGCTAAGGCATAAGGCACAAGTGAGATGTCACGCATGTTGGTGTATTCCGAAAGGATCTGATGAGATCCCTCAAAGCCTTAGAATCTTACCTACAAAGCCCAAGTGAGGAGGAACTTCGTTGAAGTGGATTCTCTGTCTGCATACGTCACACTTATTAGAAAACTCGGACAGTAAAGACCTGTATCACCGGGATGACTGCTACTATTTTGCTCAGATCAAGCTCATCAATATACT
This sequence comes from Coelastrella sp. MACC-549, assembly GCA_018290735.1. NCBI lineage: Eukaryota > Viridiplantae > Chlorophyta > Chlorophyceae > Sphaeropleales > Scenedesmaceae > Coelastrella > Coelastrella sp. MACC-549. The sequence continues at coordinate 38,100 of JABEVS010000427.1, forward strand.
GCCATTGCAGAACAACAGTGGTTGAGTACTAGCAGCCCGGTTGGCAGCAGGTTGCCATTGGCCTCGTGCCCATGTCAAAAGCCAAATGTGCAATATGATTGGCGTTATCAACCTGTAGATCAGCTGTGCATGTGAAATGCCCACATAGCAGCCCCAATGCAAATCTTGCCGAAATGGCACCTCTGCAATCCACCAAGTCCCTTAGCAGTACATTGCTAGCATAACAGCGCTGTTGTTGTTGAGTATTAACTGGAGGCATCACCATAAGTGCCACAGTTGCCAAGTGCCTCTGCATCAGCAACTCTGAAGGTGACTATCTGCCCCCTGCTTGTCCCTGCATATGCAACCTTGCTCTCCTGCTGGACCGCTAGACATGTAAATTCAACTCCCGAGATGTGCTGCTGGGTTAGCAACTGTCCAGTGACGTAATCCCACTGCAATAACCTACCATCTGAACCACAAGACACAAGTACACCACAGCTTTTCACAACATCTAGCCCTGTGACTGCTGCAGTGTGCCCCTGCAGCACCTGAAATGATGCACTGCTGGGTAAGCTAGCAATAGCACTCTGACCACTGCGGCTGCCACTGCTGCTAGCAAATCTGGCATGTGAACTAGGATGATCTTGCAGGGGGGACTCCCGCCCTGGGAGGGTCTTTTCCAAAAGTTTTTCATGCTGAATCTCCTGCAGGTACTGCTGCCAGCTGCTATTGACATCTGTATTGCCACCTCCTGCTGCTGCTCCCCCTGCTGCCGCTGCTCCCCCTGCTACCGCTTCTTCTTCTTCTTTTGGCATATGTACATCGGTTGCCTGTAAGTCTTCCGACCCTCTGCTGCTACTGCTCTTGCTGTACTTGTTCACAAAGTGTGCCGGCAGCAAATCCCACATTCTGATAGACCCATCACTGGACCCACTAAACAGAAAGTTGCCATCAAGTGTCAGGCAATTGACGGGCCCAACATGCCCCAAATGTTGACCCAGCAGCTCTCCAGTACAGGTGCCAGACCAAACCTGTGTAACACAGTTGCCACAGTGCGTGAACAGCAGCAGCAGCAGCAATAACAGCAGCAGCAGCAGCAGCAGCAGCTGTTTGAGTAAGCATTTGCCTGCACACACCCAGCATATGATGGGTGTGAACATGGCATGTCTTGGAGACAGTGCTGTACAGCAGCCTAGCGTGTCTGTTATCAGCATACACAACGAATAAAAGCACCTGTGCTGCACCAACATCTTGGTTGCAAACAAATAGTAATCAGCCTGCACTGCAGGCAACTCAAGGCTGTAAAGCAACAACACATGCATGCATGCACTAATCAAGTAAATTTGCTGGTACATTCAAGCTGTGTTGTGTCCAGCACGTTTCATGGCTCAACCTGATCAAACCAGGTGACCTTTTTTGCCCACAACAGTACTGATGACTCGTGTAAACTGACAGGCCCAGTAATGAGGTCTGGACCTCCAGGTCGCCAACTTCTTAAAACAGACACATTTGAGAGTACACTTGCTGCTGCTGTCAAGGAAATAAACAAAGCCTTTGACAATGATCTGCTTACCCGGATAGCCCCTGTGTTTCCTGCAGTGATGACCACCTGCTGCAGGGGATCAAATAACACCACCAAAATCTCAGGGGCTTCTGCTGCTGCAGCTCCAGCTACCGGTGCCAACTGCGGTGCTGCTGCTGCCGCCGCTGTAGGTGCTGCCAGTGGGCTGCTGATGCCGCACTGCAGTCTTCGGTTTGGTGTTGCCTCCGGCAGCAGCTGCTGGCCCTCCAGCGACTGCAGCAGCCAGGTGGCTGCTTGTTCAGAAGCACCACCAGGCGTCCTACCTGAGATTCCTGCTACAGGGCTGTTGGCTTGACGCGAGCTGGACCTGTAGTGCCCGGCGGGCTGCTGTTGCTGCTGCTGTTGATTTGCAAATGCTGGCGGGCCCACTCTCTGCTGTGCACCTGCCGCATTCTTCCCTCTTTGACTCTTCTGCAGTGCATGTACAGTTGATGCAGCAGCACCACCTGCACTACCGATTCCAGCCAGCCTGTATGCGCCTTGACAGCCTTCTTTGGCTCCTGCTGCTGCAGCTATTATACCGCCAGCAGCGGAAGTAGCACCCAAGCAAGAAACTGACGCGCCGACAGCACCTACACCTGCAGCTGAAAGATTACCAGCTTGCTTGCGTCTTGCTGCAGCAGACTGCGTCCGTGAGCGGCTTGCAGAGGCACTTGATGAATTGGCTCTGCTGCTGCCGCTGCTGCCGGCTGCCAGTTTGGCCAGCATGTGGCAATCAAGTAGAGCCTCTGTGCTGAGGCCAAAAGCCTGAAACCTGCCAGCAGCATGACAATAGGCTAGCATGACCATGGCATGTAGGTTCTCAAGTGACAAAACATGGATACTATGAAACAAAGCGTCCAAGGTTTGTAATGTGGTTATGGATACTTCGCCAGCATTCCCAGCAGTCCCATGAATTTTATTTTCAACAGGCACAGACCCACACGGTGCATCGTATACTTTGTGCACAAAAATTCTAAATTACAAAAAGCATAAATCGATTGATATTCTACATGGGGATCTGCAGCTAGAAGAAAATGTCATGCATAATCCCGCAGTTCCTTCCTCATGCTGGCATCTCTGAAGCAAGGCAGTAGAATCACATACCTGGCCAGCATGTGTGGCTGTACTCCCTTGAGCAGTCTAGGCTCCCAGAGAGTCACCCAGCCATCATAGCTACCTGACAGCAGCAGCTCATCTCCTTTTGCTGTCAGTGCCGGCACCAGGCAGCACACTGTGTTGCTGTGGCTGCTGGGGCCAAGGGTGGATTGCGTGCCGGTGTCTATCCGCCATAACTTGACTCTGCCGTCCTCATGGCCTGCACAAGCAGAAAAGGTGTTAGAAGTTTCAGGGTTTCAGGTCAAGTCCAGTGGTTGGGTACTGGGGTTCAGGGCTGCAACCTGGTGTGTGAATGTGTTCTGCCACCAGTTTGATGCTGCTGTCCCCCTGAGGGGCATCCCGCAGGAGCAACCAAAGTCGCTCATGGGGAAGCGGCAATGATGAATTCTGAGAGAGAGGGGATGTTACACGTGGATAGTTTCACCGTCAAAGACGGTGCTCTCCACACTCGCATGACACAAAGTTGATCAGCCAACAGGCATGGATCCAGGGCCAGGTATAGAATCTGAATAAACCAACCTGTGGCTAAGATGGCCCAGCCCTGCAGGAATGCCATTGAGCTGAGCTCAGATCCTCCACCACCCACAGCAACACTTGCTGCAACACTCGGCCCTCCTGCCAAGTCCCACTGAAGAACTGTGTCATCCTGGCCAGCACTGATCAGTGTGAAAATACTCCGGGCACATCCAACACTCTGGCTGCTGCTGTTGCTGCTGCTGCTGCTGCTGCTGCAGCCGCTGCTGCTGCTGCTGCAGCCGCTGCTGCTGCTGTTGAGCATGCCCACAGGTTCACTGGTACCCGAGCTGCCTGTCTTCAGAGCGGCAGTGGGGCCAGTGCCTACTGCTGCTGCTGAAGGGTCTAGCACTGCATCACTGGTGGGAACAGCAGCTGCCACAGCTGTTGCCGCCCTTGCTGCTGCTGCTGCTGCTGTTGCTGTGAAACTAGCAGCTTCTGGAAGCTGTAGAGAAGGAGATTGCATCTGCAGATTGGAAAAAACCAGTAATGATTAAGCATCAGAAGAGGCATGATAGACTCGGCAGCCCATGTTTTGGTGACATCCATTTACAGGCACATGCTTGAAAAAAAAACCTCATGGACAACTTGCTATTCCGCTTCTGCCTGCTAACTGCAACACAGCGTACGAACCAATGCAGGTACAGCATGAAAGTGATGGCCTCTCTAGGTTATATCTACCTGCACACTGGCTTGGCATATTTGAACAGCAATCACAGCCTGCTTGTGACCGCCAGGCAGCATTTCATGGCTCAAGCCTCTCTGCAAGTGCCAAACTCCCATCCCCTCTGAACTCAGCACCACAAACTTGGTGATGCTGCTGCCCTCTGTGGCAGTACCCCTGGACTGAGGGAATAGGCCGCTGGACTTGCTGCTGCTGGTACCGCAGCAAAGGATGGCTGTTATGGGGGTCTTTGTTATTTGCTTTACTGCTAGAAGACGCTCACTGTTGAGGCTGCAAACATGGAGAGCCCCTCTATCATCTCCAATGAGAACCTGCAGTACATATGTTCAATTGCTAATTGATTGCAAAGATGCTATCTAGACGAGATAGATCAATGTAGTGATCATTTGTAAACAGGATCACAACAGCAACAAAAATAGCTGCCCTGCCCAGTCTATCATCTCCAATGAGAACCTGCAGTGCGGATGGTCAGTTGGCAAAGTTACAGTTCACACAGCATGCTCAGGCAGAGCAGGGTGCCCTGATGCACTGTGAACAACCGAAGCCCCCAGTTGGTGTCTCAACATATTCCACCCAGTATTGACATTTCTTCTTGCAACTGCACCCCAGCAAGCTGCATGGCAAACCCCTTGCAAGTATAAGGCATCATTGCTTTGTTGCAATGTTGTCAATTCTCATCACCAGCACCAGACAAAAATATCACACTGATCAACGACCGTGCTATCACTGCTTTCACAGTACTGTGCTGCTCTCAAAGAGAATGAACAGAACAAAGAAAATGAAAAAGTCAAAAAAAGAAAAAGAACAATAAGAGGGAAAAAAGAAAGCAAAGGCAAAATTACCATACCATACCATACCATACCATACAACCTGGCCCCAGAGGGGCGGCCCGGAGGAGCCAACATAGTCGCTCATGGGGGGTAAAAATTGAAGAAAAAGACAAAGTACAGTTTTGTTTCCAATGACTACCACCCCTAGTGCCAGGCACACCACAGTCGCACCTCTCCAGGCGGTCCTGTACAGTCCATAGCAGTGAACTTTGACCTTCCAGGGCTGTGCCAGCTGCACCTCAAACCACCATCAACAGCTGAGTGCAGGCGGCAGCACCCATCATAAGCCAGCGTGAGCACAGCCAGCTCTTGTGCCAGGTACTGCACCGCAAAGACACTCAGATCCTGCCCCTGGTACTGCAGGTTGGCTGCCGGCAGCAGTCTTTGACTGTGTGGGCTGCCTGGCTGCTGCTTGCTGTTGTTGGTGCTACTGCTTCTGGTGACAGTGGCAGCTGAATCAGTTTCTGAAGGAAGCTTCTCTGATTCGCATGGGCCCCTGATGTTGGCCTGGCTGCTGCTGCTGCTGCTGCTGCTGCTGCCTGTCTGCACTGTATTGCTAGCTGCCTTTGGCGGCTGCGGGTGTTTGCTGGGGAATGCTGTGGTGGCTGCTGCGAATGGGTGCACTTGTCCCTTGCTGCAATAAAACAAGCACAGCACAATTGAACATTACAGGCTGCCAGTGGCAGAAGCATCACGCATGCATGAGTGTCAATGACTGGCAAACATCTGTAATGACTGCAGTACAACTACAGTGAGAGCAGCAAGGGAGAGTCACAGCCAGGATGCCCAGGTGCACTTCTTGATTCATCCAGCCTGGGTGAGCCAGCTGAGCTGCTTGTAGGACTAACACTCTGCTGAATCTGACACCTCTGACCTGCCCTGGAATGGGGCACGGGTTGATGGCACCAATTGCCACGGCTGCTGGTATCAATGTTGTTATCACGATGAATAGTTTACTGACCTGCTTTTGCCTGCCTGCAAAGTTTGCTTGTCGAACTGAATGCGCAACAGTGGCAGATTGGATGCTGCCACAAATATTCCCTGTCCTGCTCCTGCATCTGCAGGCTGCTGCTGGCAGCTCAGGCTTAGCACCCAGTGATCAGACGACCACAGTTTGGCCTACATGTGAGCAGAAACTTTAAAGGCATGAGGAACGCTGATGCAACACCATGAAAGGGTTCTAAAACAAAAGTGGCACACTTGGTGGGAAGGAGGCAGCTGTTGATCATGGGCTGAGCCCTAAACTTCTGAACAGCGTGACTGTCTGCAAAGATGTATACAGTAATCGTATTGATCAGGACCAGCCGCCATTCAAGTAGGTTTTTTTTATGAGGTGTTACTTACTGCCACTTGAAAATGGGGCAGCGCAAGCAGTCCAGCATCAGCTGTGCGCCATAGCAGCACAGAGCCGTCTGCAGCTCCAGACACCAAGTACTGATGAACAGTCGCTAAGCATGTTACTGCTGCCGTGTGGCCGTACAGCGTCTGCAGACAGGGCTTGGTGCTGTGCAGTAGTTTGGGATCATGTGCCCATATTTTGATGGAGCTATCTGCGCTGCAGCTGGCGACAAGATTTACCGATCTATTCCCCATGAAAGGGTATATGCAAATATCTTTGACCAATCCATCGTGCTTCCCGAAGAGCCTTGGGCTGTGCGTGCCGAGTTCAAGAAGGTTCAGTTGACAGATGTGGCCATGACTTTGACCAATGTACAGATTCTGGTTTGAGCTGTCGAGGACGCAGCATGTTAACCAATTTGTGCTTTGTGTAGTCTGTGGCCCTGTGCCCTCTTGAGACCAAGCAAACTCGTGCGTGAACGCCTGGTGCACGCGACTGATGCTCAAGCTGCCCATGTGCTCTGCGACACATCAAGCGCCTGCCTCTACGTTGACAGATGCACCGTTCATACATTTGTAGGACTGCGTGAGGGATCAGTCATCTGCACGGAGCAGTACAATGCCATGGTATGACTGGCAAGGGTGCCATCTGCTGAATCAAGCGTCAAGAAGAAGATATGGCTACTTCACTCATATGATCCTGGATCTGATCCTCACATGGCGGCCTTTGTCTTTGCAAGCCCTAACACTCTCAGTTCAAAAGTACAGACGCCTGCTGCACCACGCACCGCCCTGTGCTGTACTCGAGTCAGATAGATGGCAACTAGCGGCAACATGTGATGCGGATTTATCACGTCACATTCCCCAGAGGATACTGAACAGGATCACACATTTGACACACGCCTTCTCTGTTGGACATGGCAGCCCAATAACATTGCATATTAGTACAACAGGCATCTCTCCGCAGTCATGGAGTGGGAGGACACCAAGGAGAACTTTGTGCCTGCCAAGCATGGACACTCTGCTGCAGCCCTGTCCACTCCGCTCTCTGTCACTAAGGGAACCCGTGAGCTCGAGGACGCCAAGAGGTAATATTCTCGATAGAACTACAGCGATGCATGCGAAAGGGCCCGCTGCAGGGTGCTGACTGCCATCATTCCCTTCACGTAGGACCTTCCTTGAGGACATAGAGACAGCAGACGACCCATTGGCAGCTTGGCAAAGGTCCGCGGACTGGAGCGCGTGCAGAAACATCGTAAACACCTGCACATCATGCCACTAGACAGACTTCTACAACGCCTGTCACGCTTTGCATCCATGCAGGTACATCAAATGGACACAGGAACAGTTTGCAGCACAGGGCGGCAAATCCCAGCTCCAGCAGGTGCTGGAGACAGCTACGAAGAGCTTGAGCAGCACGAGCCGCTACAACAACGACGTTCGCCTGCTACGCATATGGGTGCAGTATGTAAGTGTCTTTCCAGCACTAAGTGCCAACATCTGCTGAATTACATCTTATCTTGATCACAAGCTCGGGTGGTTGTGCCAGTGACCCCCCTCTCATCTGTGTGCACAGGCTGACTGCCTACCTGATCCCAGTGATGTATTTCTGTACCTGGAAAATCAAAACGTTGGCCGTGACCATGCCTTACTGTATGAGGCGTACGCGACATACCTGGAGCTCAAGGGAAACTTCCAGCAGGCTGGACTGGTGTACCAAGAGGGCATCAACAGGTGAAATCACACTAGGTGAAATCACCTGCAGGCAGATGCCAGGCATATACGAAAGCATGTTCAAGGTGCAGTGTTGTTGAAACTGAGATGAAGACGCTTCTATTTCTAACAGGCAGAGCTGTCAGCAACAGGCACTTTGCACCTGTCCATGTGCTCTTTCTGCAATGCAGACTGGCCAAGCCAGTTGAGCGCCTGAAGCAAAAGCATGCTGCTTTTAAACAGCGCATGGTGAGCACCATCAATCAGCAAAACTGCAATGTCACAAAACATAAGCAGCAACAAGTCAGGAAAGATCAAACTTGGAAAAGGAAAGTCATCTTCTTGTTTACTAATGCAGCAGTTGAGGGCCTAGAAGAAACATTCGCTGCCGTAGGCCCTTACACAGCCACCATGCAACCAGTAATCGCTTGAGGTAACAGGGCTCTGTTTGCCTCTGAGCTAGTGTATATGATAGCGGTGTGTTATCCTCATACAACAGGAAAAGCGCATCCAGCGCCAAACCAGTGAAGCCCTTCTGGGCATGGAGTCAGCAACAGCAGCAGCAGATGCCAGCAGGGCCAGAGCCACACTTGCACCAGTTCTGGCACCTCTGGGACGGCCTCAACTAGATGAAAATGGCAACCAGATAAGGACGAGCCGTCAGCACACTCACGAGCGGCACAGCAGGCCACATGCGCAGACAGGCTCATCAACAGCAGGGACCCGACCAGCCGCTGGCAGCAGCTCTGGGCCATCTCTCTTTGGCAGCAGCAGCAGCAGCGGCACTGCTGCACAGTCAGCAGCTGGCGGGCTATTTGGTATGGGTAGCAGCAGGCAAGAAGCTCCTCCAGGGATGCCCATGGCTCCCATAGCTGCTGCTGCTGCTGCTAATGGTGCCAAACTGTTTGATGTCCTTGTTGATGAGGAGTTTGGTCCTTCTGGCAGCGGGGTACAACCCACAGCCTTCCCAGCTGGGCATCACCCCCACAGCCAGCTACCAGGGTACAAGCTTGGCAGGAAGGAAAACAGCACAGAAGCAGCGGCATGGGCAGGTCAGAAGCTGAAGCAGCAGTCGGTGTACACAGCACCGACAGCCAACAAGCTTGAAGTGTTTGAGGATGACGACTTTGCTGAACCTCAGGAGGCAGCAGCAGCAGCAGCTCTTGAGCAGCAGCAGCAGCAACAAGTGCTGCAGCAGCAGGGCACACTCAGGAAGCAGCTTGAAGCACCATTGACACAGGCCGAGTCACAAAGCAGTACGCATGTATCTGCACCACAGAAGGGACTTGGGGTGCCCTTTGCCGCTGTCAGACCTGCAGCCCGGCTTCCAGCTGCCGGGCCGGTCCCAGAGACTAGCAGATCAACCACCTCCAGCAGGTCATCATCTAGCAGGAGCAGCAACAGTGCAGGAAGCCACAAAGCAGCAGCAGCAGCAGCTGGTGCAAGTGCTCCTCAGGGTTACAATGCTGCTCTATTAGTAGGACCGAATGGAGCTGAGTTGAGCTTTGAGGAGAACAGAGCAGCAGCATGGCGGGCAAAACGAGCCAGGCAGCTGCAGCAGGAAGAGGAGCAGCACAAGCAGCAGCAAGCTGAGCAGCAGCAGAAACTTCTGGCGCAGCAGCGGCTGCAAGAACAAGAAGAGCAGCGAAAGCGCATTGAGGAACAGCAGCGGCAGCAAGCACAGCAGCGGCAGCAAGAGGCTGTGAAAGCAGCAGAGGCAGCTGCTGCTGCTGCTGCTAAGGCAAATGAAGCTGCTGTGGCAGCTGCCCGCCAGCAGCAGCAACAACAGGCGGTGCTGCTCAGTCGGCAGCAACAGCAGCAGCCACCAGTGACTTACTCTACTGCAGAGCCCACTGTTACAATCAACACCCGTGCAGCTCTGGACTCTTTGAATTTCATGTTTAGCCAGGACCTGCCGACCATGACTCTGCCAAGGAATGCCATAGCCTCTGCATCTGCCCTGGGGCTGGGCCATCCCTCAGCAGCTGGCATCAGAAGCAGAAAGTCCATGGGCGGGATGGGAGCAGAGCCCACTGTTACTGTGAACACCCGTGCTGCCTTGGAAGCCATGAATGGTATGTTTGATGGGGCAGATGACACCATGACCATGCATGGATTTGAAGGTCCCGGCAGGGGGGGTATAGTACCAGCAAGGCCAGGTCGGGGGCCTGGCAATGAGCCTACTCTCACCATCAACACCCGGCAGGCATTTGACTGCTTGAATGACATGTTTGGCGACGTGACGGGGCAGCAGACCATGACTGGAAGGCAGATTATGGGGGGTAGGGTGAGTGTTGTATTCTTTGAAGTGCCACAACAATGTTTTCACCTACTTTTCTTTTTGGAACAATGAAACCAAAATTCTTCGACACTGGAACCAAAATGATGGATTTTCAATGCCTGTATTTGTCTGCCAGGCCTTACAGCCCACATGTCATTCAGCTTCAAGCTGCCCAGCGAGCAAATGAGCACTGCTGTATCTCAGCTTTCCTCTAGAATAAGGTTGCTGCACATGAAACATCCAGCATGACACCACTGTGGCTTATTCATGAAGAACAGAAAGTGATGTGAGGGTTTTTTTACAGTCACACAATCGTAGATGGGTTAGATGGTAGAAGACACCATCATAATCTTACAAACCTCAAATTAGAAATTGTGATTTTGTCTTCTACCATTTAATCCATCAAAGAAGGTGTGACTGTAGATCATTATAAGAGCGCGCCTAGAGCTTTGCGTGAGGAGGAGTGCTCCATGCGATGCCACATATGCAATCTGAGAGAAAAATCGATCTGTGTGTTGCAGGTGGGACACAAAGGTGGCCACAGCCGTCTCTCTACAGCAGCAGCTTCAGCAGCAGGTGGCTGGCAGCTGCATGAAGACACAGAACTGCTGCAAACTACCACCAGGGGTGTGTCAGACAACAGGTGTACCAGCGGTTTAGGTCCTGGAGTTGCAGGAGGTTCAATGGGCTGGGAGGTAAGAGAAGACACAGAATTTGTAGCAGCCAATGGAAGGCAAGTTGAAGGTGGATTAGGCATGGGGCTTGGTTTGTGTGAGGATACTGAATTCCTGACACGTCCAATTGAACCAGCAGCAGCAGCAGCAGCAGCAGGCACCCAGTATGCAGTGTATGAAGACACTGACTACTTGAACGTGCCAGCGGTTCAGGCCATTGGTGGCTTGAATCGGTTGAGCTTGGCGAACAGGGCAGCTGGAATGGGCAGTGCCAGGGGCGGTGGATTAGGTGCTGAACAACCTCCTGGGGGCCTGGGACTATCACTCCATGAGGATACAGACCTTCTTACAAGCCACACAGCTGCAGCCAATGCAGCAGCAGCAGGAGGAGGGGTTAGCAGGTCAAACCTGTTTGGTAACAGGGGACAAGCAGCAGCAGCTGCGAGAGTCTCAAGAGATGAAGAGAATGTGCTGGCTGGTCACCTGGGCCTAGATTTACATGAGGACACTGATCTACTGGCGACCCAGAGTGCAGCTGCAGAAAGAGGATTCGGAAGGCCAGCAGGCAATGGTGCTGGGATCAGTAGAGGGCATACAACAGCAGGGTTCGGAGGCATCAGTAGAGGGCACACAACAGCAGGGTTCAGTAGCAGCAGGGACGCAGGGAATGCTCCTGGTCCGCTGTCAGGCTTGGGGCTTCATGAGGATACTGAGCTTCTTGCCTGCCATAGCTCTGCTGCCCCTACTGCTGGTGCTGCTGCTGCTGGGAAAGTACACACCAACAGCAGCATGCCAGCAGGGTTAACAAGCAGTGCAGATTATGAGAATGGTGGTTTGCCACTTGCTGAAATGGGGTTGGGGCTGCATGAAGACACTGAGTTGCTACAAACTTACGGCTCCTCTGCAGTACCTGGGACGATTTCTGCGCAAGCAGGCAGCAGCAGCGGCAGCAGCAGAGCATACGTAACTGATGACTGCAGTGACACCACCACTGGCCTGCTCAGGATCAAGGAGAATTTGCCAGCTGCAGCAGCGCCCCGGGCTCACAGAGCTCCGTTTGGATCAGCAGCAGCAGCAGCAGACCTGGGACCTTCAGCTGCAGCAGCAGCAGACCTGGGACCTTCAGCAGCAGCAGCAGCGCCCCGGGCTCACAGGGCTCCACTTGGATCAGCAGCAGCAACTGGAGCAAGAATACATGGCAGCAGTAGGCTGGGTCACAGCAGTGTTCCAGGTTCGCCAGGTAAGCGTGTGGGGCTTCCGTAATTTTGCATTTATCTATTATTTTATATGTATATATGATGACCATTTGTGAGCTAACTTTGTTTGTGATCTTGTTTGTTCAATGATTTCGATTTTTGAGGAGAGTTTTGACCCCAGACTGTATCGGACCGATGCAATGGCGTGGGTCCCGTACAATCATGGTCGGAAAGATGTTATCACTCCTGGGTTCAGAGTGCTTATACCACTGCTGGGGTCAATGTGCTGATCTCCCCTGCCAGCAAGATCTCATAGAATGCACACAGCTAGGAAGATTTGCTTGCAAGGAAAAAACCAGAACATCAATAGACTTGAAAACACAAAAAAAGTGGAAAACAAATAAGAAAACCATGTATTTTCCAATTGAACGGCTGCTGCTTGTGCTGCAGTTGGGCACCGGGGAGCAGCCTGTGGTACTGATTCTACACCAGGGAAGCCGCCACTCGGCTCAACAACACCTGGCAGGTACCCTGTTTCAGCAAATGCCACGCCTAACCGGGGTCCCAGAACCCCTGGCACCCCCTGGGCTCGGCCTATGGATGAGTTTGAAGTCATGGAGAGTCCTGCAGTAAGAGCGGCTTGGGCTGGTCGGCCCATCATGCAGATGAGTCCTGCTGCTTCTATGCCGTCTCCGGGAGTGGTGAGTGTTAGTAAAATATATGTATGAAGAACAATGAGAAACTATTGAATATCAAAATATAGATATATATAATAGAGGAATTTTTCACAAACTAAAAAGTATATAACATATCAGTATGAGCTGGTGTGGCTGTTGTCACAACAATGGTTGTCACAGTCCACTGTTCACTCAGATGTCCTGTGGGCTGTTAATGGTGCTGTCCAGCAGTTGGCTGGTTTTCAATCAACACAGGTTCCTATAATGTTATTTGTGCGTGACATTTGCCGTCTGCATGTTGTCATGTTTTTAATATAGGATGGAAGTAGAATGTCAGGGGTTATCTCGCCAGCAGCTGCATCCTTTTGAAGATTGCCCTGTCGCCTGCGTCTGTTTGATATTACTGAACTCCAGGGTTCTGTTGAGAACTTGCCCTCAGGGAATGATGATGCACGGCTGAAACCCCGCAGTATGAGGGACCAGGCATCACGTGCTGCTGTACTGCAGCCCTTATCTGATTCTCGGGCTGAGCTGCTGGGTGTTCACATGGGCCACTCAGGTGAAGCAGCAGAAGGTGATGAAGAGGTTGTAGTTTCTCCAGCAGCAGCAGCAGCAGCAGCAGGAGCAGGTGGTCATAGCCTGGTTAACCCGATGAGGACAGATGGGAAGCCAAATGCTATCCGATCATTGAGATTTCACGGGTGAATTGACCCATATGACGACCACTGTTCTTCCTTCTTGGCAAGAAGGACAAAGAAGACAAGTAGTAGCAGTTCCTGCCAGCACAGCACAGCAGGGCGGTGTTTTGCAGTAATACACTAATGCACTCACGTACGTACACAGCTGATGTAACCATCAAAGCAGCAGCTGGGCTGCATATAACACAATTGTTGTAATGTAACAGACCTGGCATGTCGTCGCAGCACTCAAGTAACAATCAATGCACTTAGCAGCTGTGTTTTTTGAGGTGTGTAGACGTATGCACATGTAGTACTTTGCACATGTGAAGCAGACCGCATGCAACTTCATGTTGCACTGTATGTACCAGCTGGCTGCCAATATTGGTTCTGCAGAACTCTGCCAGCTGGCATGTACCTGCAGGTACCAGTACTGGTTCTGCACAACACTGTCATTGACAGTGGCTGACGGCTTGTGGGACATGTTGATAGTCAATTGGTGTGCTGCGGGACTAGCAGTCGTCTGGTGATGTTGAACGTGAACTCATTTCAGTCCTTTTAGGCTGCTGCAGCAGCCGCCAAAGAGGGCAGCATGACAGTCTCATGCGCATGCGGTTACAGGACTGACCCCCCCCCCCCGGACAAGTATCTCGCTGCGCATGCCTGTTTACTGGGCCCTGGGGCCATGCCGGCGTGCCGGCAGCGAAAATGTCGTCGGATAAATTACCCCACTGCCGAAGCCGAATTCCCATGCGGGCAGCCCCGCTGCGGAAACGCACTGGAAGCGGTGTGCTGAATCAACCCTTTTGCGGAAGCGGGGTCAAGTTTTCCGACGGCATCAGCGTGACAATTGTACCATATGGTACTAAACAAGTACAGACGCTGTTTGCTTGGCAGACACGGATATCCTCTATCTACTTACTCATCAGTACTTATTATGATAGCTAGGCTGGGACTCTAGAGTCCAATAATAATAATCAGTAATTTGCAGCCATAGCATTTACTGCCATCGGCCCCGCGCCTCAAATCTGCCCAGTGAATTCAATCCACTTTCGGACAAGGCGGAGTGCATGATTATCCGATGACTCTAGAGTCCAGGATCTTGATGGACCTAAGTTTAGCAAACTGCCAGTTTCCCGCACTTCCTGACGTGTTCAGTGCCTAACTGCTTCATTTGGTAATCAATGCATCAGCCTAAGACTTTACCAACGGGGGCTTTAGGACTTACTAGACTAGTCAAAGACGGGTCACCACCGTAGCCTATATATAGAGTCTATAAAGATGCGCATGCCATGCGCGTAGCAGTGCATGCAGCCTGCCAGTCTGTAGCTGTTAACTGGGTGCACTGGTCACACTGTGATCTAGTGTGACCCACTAGCTAGTGGGTCCGCTATAGCGGACGCACTGACTCAGTGGAGTCTGAGACTCCAGTGGGCGCGCCCTGTCGTCAATTATTCATTCAATGAAGCAAGTTGCGTCAATGCCATTATTCTGAGCTCAGAAGGTACACTGTATTCTGAGCTCAGAAGGTACACTGTTTCATGCACAGTTGTGCACATCACGTGACCATCGGTTCATGAGTAACCCCTCCTGTGTACAATGCTGGGACTGCTCTCATCATATTCGCTCTTGCTGTTCCTAGATTGCCCAAATGTGCTGAAACTGGCCCAAATTGACCCTCCGATCCAGGCGGAGTACTTGCGTTCCTGTGCAGCAACAACATTGGTCTTCATGGCTGTAGGTGCAGGTTAAGAGAAGTTCTCATGCGATCAGCGCTTCCTTCACCCCCTGCACAGAATGCTACCTACTACTCAACAGCACCATACCAGCCATGCAACCAGCCACAGCTCACAACTGCAACGTCTGCATACTGGCCTTGGCATGTCAGGCCACCTGCAGAGCCATACCACGTACCCACTTACCCAGGCTACCCACCAAGCCCCTGGCATGGCTACTCCATGCCCCCTTACGGTTATCGCATCCCACCTGGCTACCCACCATATTGTTATCCTCCACCGCCAATGTATCCCTGGGGCTGGCCACCTGTGATGCCAGGGTACGCCCTGCAGGCACTTGCGGCAGTCCACCACCAGCTGCACCTTGGCCAGGGTTCACTGGACACCATCAGCAGCAGCCAGCAACAGCACCAGCCCCTGGCATTGCTGCTGCAGTAGGACCCACATGGCAGCAGCCAAAGCGAATTGCTCTCAGAGAAGATGAGCGTGGCGCTTCATGCCTGCCAACTGCCAGGCATCCTGCAGCAGCAGCAGCAGGTGGCACAGCAACAAGGGATTTGAGTGTTGGCATAAGTGGGGCCAGGCGCAATGCCAGGAAAAAGCCAGACAGCAGATAGTTGAAGAGGCAGAGATGTCAGATACATACTCGAGCGATGATGACTGGCTAGCAGAGCTACCAACAAGGCATATTGCAAATGCTACAGAAGTGCAAAAGGTGATTTACAAGGTGGGTGGCAACGAGAAATGAATGGTTCGGCTGCTGGTGCAGCTGTCAGAGCTTACACACACACTGCCTGCTAGCTCCACTGCCAACCAGCACCATACACCCGTCAACACACCACAAAAGAAGGGCAGTACTGCCCCCGTTCTGACGCAGCTGTCAGAGCTGACACACACACTGACTGCTAGGTCCACTGCCAACCAGCACCATACACCTGTCAACACAGCAGGAAACAAGCGCAGTACTGCCGCTGTTCTGATGCAGCTGTCAGAGCTTACACACACACTGACTGCTAGCTCCACTGCCAACCAGCACCATACACCTGTCAAACACAGCAGAAAACAAGGGCAGTACTACCGCTGTTCTGATGCAGCTGTCAGAGCTTACACACACACTGCCTGTTAGCTCCACTGCCAACCAGCACCATACACCTGTCAACACAGCAGAAAACAAGGGCAGTACTACCGCTGTTCTGATGCAGCTGTCAGAGCTTACACACACACTGCCTGTTAGCTCCACTGCCAACCAGCACCATACACCTGTCAACTCACCACAAAACAAGGGCAGTACTGCCCCTGTTCTGACGCAGCTGTCCTTAATGCCTGTGCAGCTGACAGTAATGCCTGTCGCAACAACCACCTGCTGCTATGGAATTAGCATTGACACCTACCAGCATCCCACCAGGACTGTGTGAATGACCATTAAACCACGTCCCTTCATGCAATTTTACAGGTGCTTGCAACACCACGAGTCAGGGGCTCAAGGATGCGAGTCAACCCTACTCTGGTCAAGCAGCATGCCCGCAAGGTCTGTGCTTCTGGGGTGCCGCTGTGGCGCCACATGGTGACTGTTGGCACTGCAACAGCAGGGCATGGGAGGAGCAGCAGCAACAGCAGCAGCAGCAGCAGGGTAAGCTTGACACCCTCACAGGTCAAGCTGGGTCTGGCGAAATTTGCTGCCAAGGATACTGCCTTCAAGGCGTACCTAGAGCTGCCAGAGAACAAAAACCTCCCACGGCACATCCAGACCTTGCTGCTGCTGCTGACGCCAACTGATGATCCTCTACCATAGAAGCTGACATCGTGACCAGCAGGTGGGCTATTGCCTGCTCAACACAGACCTGATCAGCTGGCCGAGCAACTCCCTGCACTGCTGGTCTGTCCTGCCCAGACATGACTCCTATGCTGCAGT
>JABEVS010000042.1:0-51997 GCA_018290735.1 Coelastrella sp. MACC-549
ACTACTACTACTACTACTACTACTACTACTACTACTACTACTACTACTACTACTACTACTACTACTACTACTACTACTACTACTACTACTACTACTACTACTACTACTACAAGTTACCTCAAGGGTTTCCACCCGTAAGGAGCCAATCAGATCACATCGCAACATTATGTGCAGTGGAACCATCGCCGATGCCATGATGGCCATACCCAGTATGGTAGTACCATACCCGCTGCACTGCATCTGTTGGCAGTTTAACCTAGCCCCCAAACCTTGTGCCATGAGTCAGAGCCACTGGCTGGCTGTAGCAATGTTGCTCATGAGCAACGATCACTGGGCTTCCAAAATTCCTCATTCAGGCTCCGAGCTGACGAGCTGTCAGATGAGTCATTACTAGCATTATGATGTTTTAGGCTGAGGCCTCTGGCACAACCACCGGCCTCTGATAGGTCTTCAAGAAATGGTGTTGCTGACTCCCGTGAAGTTTGCCCTGTCACTGTGTGTTAACGATGTGCATGCCAAGGTGGCACCTGCAAGACTGAGGCAGTGCCTTACACTGAGGTGCGGCACCTCCTTCACCACTCGCATGGACTCATTGGGGATCAGCAACCCCGTCGGTACCAACACCGGGGTAGGCGGAGAACTTGGCAGGTCACGATCGGATGTCGGCACCTGTGACAGTAGCAGTACCAACAGCAACTGTGAAATCAGGTCAAACATGAGCTTGAGCCAAGCTGCTTACACAAAGCAGAGCATCGGCGGATCTTGATGTGATACCAATACCAAATACCAATACAATTGGGGGACTCCAACCCCTTCCAGCACTAGCCAGCGAGCCAACGTATGGCTCATGGGAGGCATGGTACCCTTGACTTCAATCGCGAGACGTGCGGCCTCTGACCATACGTTTACAGATGCAAAGTTGCAGGGCAGAAGGCCCCTGGAAGCTCATTATAATATGCTCATGGGTCCTACTAGGACCCAAACCTTAGTAAGGTTTGCGAATTGCACCATTTGAGGTGATCGAGCTTTTGAGTGTAGCAAATCATTTGCCATCTGCTGAGGAGAGGAGATTTTGTGACTGTCAACCTACAAAGTAACAAGTAACCTACACAAGATGTCTAGGACAACTGCGAGCTAGCACATCCATTTACTGGCGGGCTGGTGCTTTTATTGTGCTGTGTACGGCATCTGTTGTGTCATGCTGTATGCCATACAGAATATCTGTATGGCAGTGGTGTCTGCGTTGGTGTGTATCCAATACCCCCACTGAGTGGGTTAGTGCCTTGAAGGCACCCAGAGGGTGGTTTAATCTTGGTGTGCCAGCGTGGCTGAGCCACCAAGTATTTTTCCCAAGGGCCTTGCGGCCGGAAAGGGTAACTTCCTTCCTTCCTTCCTACTGGCGGGCACAACAAACTTCACTTCTGGTTTATACCCCAGTATAACTATTATACCAGTCTATTTAACCTTATCTTCACCTGGCAATTATTGCCAATCTTTGATGCATCCTGTCAGAAGCTGATAGAGTGTCTTGCCAGGTTGTTTGAAATGGATAAGTTGGGGTTGCTTTTGACTGCCCTCACAGCAAAGCCGTTGTTACTGGCAGTAGCTTCAAACCCTACTCACCAGTCAGGTCAAGTCCCGCCATCTGCTCTTCAAGGCGTCCAAGCTTCTCTAGAACTTTCGGCAGCTCATCTAGCTCTGTCAACACTGTTGCTGTTGCTGATGCCTGTTTTTCTGCTGGAAGTGCCTGTTCTGCACAATTGTTACTGGTAGTCTGGTAGCATCTCATTACCTTGGCAAATTGCACCACTGCCAACTGCATTGCCCCAAGCACCTGCTGTTGCTCCTGCTTCAAGCCTTGCACTGCTGCGTCCACTGAACTCAGCATGTCCCTGAGCTTTGCATTTAGCTTTTGTAGCTCCACTGCAAGCCTTGCAATGCCAGGGTCTGGCATTGCTGACAGTCTAACCACTGCCGCTGCCAGCTGGCTGCGGCACTGTGCAAGCCACAGTTGGCCCTCCGCAAATGATGCCAAAGGCATCAGGCATCTCATCAACCGTATCACAATATGTGGCGGGGTGTTGGGGTCAAGCAGGCTTAAGCCATTCCCTAACATGCCTGCATAGGGAGGGAGCTGTTGCTTTGCTGCTGCTGCCTCACTCAGCGCAGCCAATATTTCCCACATGGCTTTGTGGACAAAACTGTTATTTACTTTCAAGCCTTGCAACAGCACATGCAAACGTCTTGGTTCCACAAGCAGCGGGTAGGCAGCAGGCTTGGTTGCTACATCGGCAAGCGCTTTTGCAGCAAGGCAAGAAGGATGTGCATACTGCTCCCCTTCCTTCTGCCACACCACTTTATTTGTCTGCAGGATGATGTCTATCAAGGTTGGCAGCTTCTCCTCAGAGGTGATGATCTCCACTGCAGCCTTGTGCTCCAAGAGGGGAAGGATGAGCAATGTTAAGGTATCTGCACATGCAGATACTTTGAGTGTCGGACTGTTTCCGAGCTGTCGGATGGTGTCCCACAATCCATGAACTTCCTGTGCTATAGCAATCGCGCCCTCTGAGCTATGACTGAGCTGCAGTAAGATGATTGCCAGACACTGCACCACTGGCAATGAACCCGTGCGGTCTGCATTGTGCTGCAGCAGTTTCAGCATCCGCCCACAGTGAGGTATGATGTGTACCTGACCAGCTGCTGTCTGTGCAGCAACCTGCAATGCTGCTGCAGCTGCATCTGCTATGCGTGACGAGCTGTTGAAGAGCAGCTCATCTAGGTTCAGCAGCAGCTCATGTATGCCATGGGGACTAGGCCAAATGCGCATTGCCAATTCAACAGCTAGACTGCGGTTGCCAAACTGCTGCAGGTGCTGCAGCAGGATGGTGTGGTTCTCTGGCTGAGACAGAGTTTCCAGTACCAACTTGTTGCATGATACTTCTTTGGCTGTCATCGCCCTCAATGTATCACAAACAGATTGTGCTAGGCAGTCATCATGCACTGTCAATGCCCGCAAAAGAATTTTCATATGCTGGTGCTGTTGCTGCTGCTGTAGTACTTGCCATGACAACTGAACAGGGGCTGCACATGCAATAGCTGCTAGGGCTTTTGCTGAAGCCCGTGCTGCTGATAGCTCGCTTTCGCAGTTTGCGACTGCATTCAAAAGCTTTGGTACATGTTGTAGCGATGAAGCTGTAGCTGGAGCTGCCTGTATATCGCTCAAGAGCGCTGAGAACTCAGGATCAAGCTCACAAGGTCCCTCGTACAGCTTCCCGTCAATGCTGGAGGTAAAACCCGCATTCAGCATACTGGAAAAGTTGTCCAGGTCGTCCATGTCCATGCTTATGAGCAGCGTAGAACGCCAGATGACGGTAGGAAAGCAGGAAATATGACCAGCTAGCTGCGGTCAGGGTGCAAGAATCATGCCAGAATCAGTGTTTTGATTGAACTTTTGAAGAATGCCTCAGCATCATTTTGCAATTTCATATCATCATCCCTGTCATCCCTATGCCCAACATCGTTTTAAACACCACAGTTGACTTTCATCCTCTGATGTCATGTGCTCTGGTCAAGGTGCATATGATATTGAAAACCGTAGAAACGACATGAAATGCTTGCAGATGCCCTCCAAATGGTTCAGATACGAAGTGCTTATGATGTTTATGTCACTTGCAAGTCAATTGACAGCCTAGTGCAGAGTGGCTAACTCCTACACTTTATCATGATCCAAATTTCGCCACTACTTGGCCACTATTTCGCCGCTATTTGGCCACCTAACGGCAACTCTGAACTCGTGACGACACTTGTCACTCTCCGAGAAACTTGCGACATAGTGGAGTGACGCAATGATACAGTTCAGCGAGATCATATCAGAGCTTTAGAAAGTGATCAGGCTGCTGCTTGAGGCCTCTCTTACGGTTACGCACCCGTTGTCCCAAGTCGGGCCCTGCACAGCGTCTTTCGCTTCTGCTCAAATGCGCCATTCCGCCCTTGGTATCATTGCCTAGTTACACGGCTTCTGTATTAAAGAGCTGCCACTTGCATACCTTGCTACATCTGCATCTGGGAGCATGTCGTCTGCCATTTCCAGCATTCTACAGCAGAAAACCGCAGCTGACAGCGTTAGCGAAACCAGAAGATCAGATTATCTAAATAGACAGGCACCCGAGGAGTACTTGGGCCCTGAAGGTGTGCCAAAGCGCTGCCAACTGTTGCAAAAGCAGCAGCTGCTGCTGGTGCAGTGCTGCATTATCAGTTGTATCTCTCTGCTTGTTTTTCAAGCACTTCATGACGTCGCAGCGCATGTGGTTGTGAAATTAACATATCCGAATACAGCAGTAGTCTGGTAGCACTGTCAGCCCAGTCTGAACAGCTTGCAAGCGCCTACGGAACTGGAGGTGCTGCACAGATGGATCTCAACTGCCTGCCTTGCATGCAGGCCGTGTGCGCTTTATTGGCGCCTCTTACGAACGTATTTGTGGGTACTTTTGGCCCGCTAAGGACCCAAAGGCAGTGATCATCCTGGTTCATGGCCAGGGCAGTTACTTGGTGTTTGACTACCTGAAACCTCATGTGCGGCTGGCAACCCTGACCAGAATCTGCTGGCTTGATGCAGTCATGCCGTACCTGTTATTTATTGAAGGAAATGCTCTATGAACAGTGTTGTGTAAACGTAAAAGCTAGGCACCAATGCAATATAGTATTGTACAACTTTGATGTATCTACATAGCAGCCGGCGTCAGCAACAGCCAGGCCTTGCTCCAGAACCAAAACCATGTCAATGCAGGAGCTATTCCAGGCCGGTGAATTTACCACAGCTTGACTGACATAACAATCCTAAGACATGATACACAGTAGCAACAGCTGTAGCACCCTTCTCAGCTAATGCAGCCCAGGCCATGATGCCTTCTGCTGCAGGGTCCTGGAAAGCACAAGACGTATGAAGGGTCCTGGGTGCAAGCTCTGAATGAAGCAGGATTCAGCATAGCAGGTGAGGATCTAGAAGCGATGCAACACACAATCTGTTTCCAAATTTGACAGCATGTTGCTTGAATTCCTGCAGGTGGTCATGGGCACTGTGTACAGCAGCTGAATAGCCACTGGTATCACAATTTCAGCGCATTGCTGTGCCTTGGATGCAACTCTGAGTAGCTCGCCTGAGGCTCTGTGACGTTGTGGCAGTACTGCACTTTTTTACTCGTTCCCATCGCCCCCCCTGCTGTGGCTCTAAGATATGGTGGCTGTGCCTGCTGCTGTTGCCAGGCATTGACAACAGAGGCTGTGGCCGTTCTGGGGGCTTATTTGGCTATGTTGACCATCACCAGTGCTGGGTCAACGACTTGCTGCAATTCACAAAGAATGTGCAACACACCAACATAGCAGGTTTTGCTGGATTGCCAATATTCCTTCTGGGAAGCAGCTTGGGCGGCTGCATTGCACTGCATGCAGCATTGGCACAGGTGGGGTAAGCAGCAGCAGCATCAGGGTGCATGGTCTGCCAGGTGCAGCAGGTGCACTGCAGCAGCTGGTGATAGTACAGTTGTGGCGTATGCACAGACTGTGAATACGACGTGTATGCAGACAGTGCATTGTGCGCCAGCTTGCACTTAACGATGGCATATCCAAGCATGGCACTACCTGCTGCCATATATCCTGTGCACTCATAGGCACAATGCGCATCTCTTGCGCTCACTGCTGTCCTGTCCCATGTTTGTCCTGCAAGCCTGCTGCCTACCAGGGACTCATGCTGCTGGCCCCCATGATATCACTGCAGAAGCTGAAACGCAAAGGACTCAATCCCATACTGCTGTGAGTGCACCACAGCCTTGTCAACTCAACATGGATGCATGCCCAGATCCAGGTCTGTAATCTGCCAGGTGCAGGAGATTGGCAACACTTGCAGGAGAACAGGTATTGGACTGAGCAGTCACAGGGCCCTCTTGTCAGCTGCGCTGCAAGTCTCGCCTGTTCCATGCAGCATGCAAGCACCCTCCCCTAGCTCCTGCTGCTCACCTGATGTTGCCTGGGTGTGCAGGAAGGTTGCTGCTGTGCTAAACTGGTTTGTGCCCACATGGCCACTGGTGCACACGAACAAGAATGACCTTTTCCCTGAACTGCAAGCTGGTGAGCCCTTCTGTCCGCCTGCCTGTGTGTAGATGTTGTTATGGTCGCTGCAAGTCCTGCATGCACGTCCTGCATGCAGTCTTGGAGAGTACTTGTCGGGATAGGCATTCGCCGCTTGCAGGAAGATTGTAAAGGCAGGCTACCTGCCAGCACTGCAAACCCTGATGTTGGTTCCTTTTGTGCTTCTGTGCAGACTTTGACACTGACCTTTGCACCTATCATTACAACACTCGTGTTCGTGTTGGAGTAGAGTGCCTGAGGGCCTGTGATAGCCTGCTGGCCAACATGC
Source organism: Coelastrella sp. MACC-549 (assembly GCA_018290735.1). Taxonomy (NCBI): domain Eukaryota; kingdom Viridiplantae; phylum Chlorophyta; class Chlorophyceae; order Sphaeropleales; family Scenedesmaceae; genus Coelastrella; species Coelastrella sp. MACC-549. The sequence continues at coordinate 6,413 of JABEVS010000042.1, forward strand.
ACAAGCTGGATGTACCGTTCATGGTGGTGCACAGTGTGAAGGACGACATGACAGATCCAGATGGATCAAGACTGTTGCTGCAACAGGCAAAGGTGTGAGCCCTCTGTGGGAGGGGAGGGGAGGGCAGGGCAGGGACTTTGGGGTTGAACCCTAAACCTTCAACCTAAACCTGTGCAAGAACTTGGCTCAAGCAACACCCAATTTGTTAAGTGCAGGTCTGCAGCATACACGCGCCTTTGCACATGACCAGATCTGGTCATCTGTACCTAGTACTGCTGTGTCACACTACCAGCCCGTTGCTGCTATCTAGGGTTAGTTATGTCAGCCTAGGTCATGTTGTGTCAACGCCACATAACATTCCAAGTAAACAGTCTGCAGCAACTTTGCATCCTCCAGGTGTTCCTCTTACTGCATATACTTTCATGCTGCTGCAACCAGGCCCAGGACAAGACTCTCAAACTGGTAGACAACTTCTGGCATGTGCTGACCAAGGAGCCGGGCAATGAACAGGTGCTGGCAGACTGCATTGAGTGGGCAAACAGCAGACTGACATCAAGGATGAAGCAAAGCAGCAGTGGTGCAGGACTAGCTGCTGAATCTTGGGAGAAGGTGGAGATGCATGAGGTAGCAGATGCCGGCATGCTGCTGAATTGATTTTCGTATGCCGAGCTGCAGGATTGTACCATATAATGGCAGGTTCCAGCTTCAGCTTGTACCATAAATTGTCCTACAACCAGTAGTGTGTTATGGGAGTGGGCACTGCCAGTGTACAAATATAAGTACTTGGAGGCTCCAGGAAGGTGATGCGGCAGCACACATGCGATGTGAAGTTCAGGAATTACACCACGAGAAGCCATCCGTGACTACTGCTTAAAGTCTCAGTTGGTGGCACAGTGTCAGCGCATTTGCCATGGCATATCAGCTTGCTGCATGGCCAGTTTCTACTACAGTGGCTTCAATGGCGACAAGTGCCAATACTAGTATACTGTGCAACCATCACCCTCATCAGGCTGCTGTGTTGAGTCCATCCAGGCTTTCAAGGAGGAAACCATCCGTCACGATGATATATGAAGGCTTTTGACCCCCAGGTTACCTGAATTATTGCCACTTGTCACAATATCCGCTACTGTTGATAGTGGACTGATTTACCTCTCAGAGTCTGAGCAGTGTTTTGTGTCTGTTTTGTATCAGATTGAATCTTTATCAGTGACTCAGAGGCAATAAGATGTTTGCCAGGTGTGCAGATACCGGCCCGGTGGTTTGATACCATGTGTTGCTCGTTGTGCTGCAGCCTGCAATTGAGTTGCAACATCCGCCCGCAGCTGCAGCGGAGTATAACCTGTGCCTGAACAGTTGCTGAGTGTGCATTATCCTCCAACACGGCGGCGGCTGCACTCACAACGAGTGACTGGCTGTCATCACCTTGAAAGATCTTCTCTAGAGCAGTTCATCTAGGTTCAGCAGCAGCTCATATATGCCACACGGGCTGTGCCAATTGCGCAGTGCCGATCCGTCATGATCAGCGAACTTAGTCAGGCTGCGGTTGCCAAAGTGCCGCAGGTTCGCCAGCAGGATGGCATGGTGCTGTGGCTGTCACGCTCTGTGTGTCGTGACACATTTGTGTTTCAAAGGTTCAGCAACCGCGTACTCCGGCTGAGCTCCCCTTACACATTTATCAGCATCGGCTACGCATAAGTGACAAGAAGTCCACGCATCGCTGTGGTTGTTGTTTCGGTTGCTAGCAAAGGCTCCCGGTTGCTGGCGAACGTTGTACGACAATATGAATCATTGTTATCTGGATATTAACTAGGTCATAAATAGGACACAGCCAAATTGCGCACCAGGGAAACCCTGCTTACTGACATGCAGTGCTAGGCATATGTATATGCATAAGAGCTCTCAAGATGGGGCCTATGCAACATTGATGTATTCCAGTATTGGATGAGCTGGCAAATGAGCTAACATGCGAGGGGGGCGACACCCAGGGACCCTATGCAGGTGCTGCTGCCCAAGCTATACACAGCATCCATTCAGTGACTGATGAACTAATTCCCCAACCGGCAGGACAGGTCATAATATCTTTAGGAACACGGCAAAACAGAAGACCCGGTCTGCCTCTCAGCAAAATATCAACAACAATTCTTATCAACGCAATGCTGACAGTTGCCCACCGCCCTGCGGACATCGATTGCTGATCTCTAGAAGTCAGAAGCAGGTAGGTGCATATCAAAGCATCTGATACAACATCACAAATATGTCAAGACCTCGCACTGTGAATTCACACCATGGCACGGTGTCAGGGTTGGCAGCTTTCTCAGATGGCATACATGATGCTCAGACTAATCAATGAAAAGAAGGTCCATTTTCCACACTGGGTAATACTAACAGTGCCAATGCGGCAACAATTCCTTGCTGTTTGAAACATGCAGATGAACCACAATCCGCCATGAGCCATATACAGGCAACTGCCTGTTCAGGTGTTAACTATCAGAAACAACAATTCTTACTGCTCCTAGCTAGCTGCTGTTGTTGCAAACTGCAATACGGTGCTGTATGATGGGTGCTGCACCAACATACAGACTATGACGCTGCAGAACGGGCGAGTTTGCTTCTACACTGGTGGATAACTGGTGGCACGTACAGTGTTGCATTCTTTCAACAGGATTGTTTTCTGGCTGCAGAGAGTCGTCTGTGTGGAGACCTCACTATTGGAGCATCCCCATCATTGCCGCCTGCCTACCACTGCTGCTGCTTCTGATGCGGTTGCTACTGCTCCTGCTGCTTCATTCCTACTGCGGTTCCTAAGTGCAAAAGAAGCAAGTCAAGCTACTGTCCTGTCCTCTCTGCTGTTGCTGTGCTGCTGCCACAACTCCTGTTACATTATACCCAATGATTGCATTCAAAATCGGTGACCGACCTTTCATCTTTTCAGACTGTGGAATGTTCGCTGCACCTGTCTCACCCCAACAGTACTCCCCTTCACCCCCTGCTGCTGCTGCTGCTGTTCCTCCATCTGCTTGAGGAATGCTGTTGTTGCTTCATGGCCGGCCCTCTGTGCTTCCTGCAGCGGCGTGTCCCCCCACCTGTCTTTTGCTGCCCAGTTCACCTCTGTGAGCCGCTCTATGCTGATGTCAGCCACGGCAGCAGACAGCAGCTTCAACGCCTCAAGGTCGCCTGTGGAATCAGGAACACAGGCCTGAATGTTGCTACGAGAGAGGCTTGCAGCATCGAAGTGCCGGCTGTCTGTCAAGGTATAATCCTCAAAAATTTATCTATAAAATGATATAATATGTATGTATGATTCTGTATGCATTCTTTGTGTGTTGGCATTAAGCCCAAGGCACCAACTGACTGATGGTCCACTGAGGGTCCACTAGGTTGTTACAACAGTTTACACCATCAGCCACAGCAACCTTGCCATTTGCTTTGCGTCCCTTTGAGTACTTAATTATCCACATGCAGCAAGTTGTGCAGAGTATCAAAGTAATCTGTCACAGCCAGCTGAGTTCAGCCATGCAGAGAGCCCTTGAACCGTCTTGTTGGGCAGACACTAGCTGACAAGTCTTTATTTGATAGTAGATTGTACTGACATCACAATAAATTTACTTCATATTCTTAAAAACTGTGATTAACTCTGAAACTTGGAAGCTACTCATCCACCTGGAGTCCTGCCATACACCAAGACACAGGTGTGGAAGATTTCACTTCCTCAGACAAGCTGTGATTAAAGATATGGGAGGAGTACAGCCTTGCAATTTCAGCACATGAGATTCTGTGATCCTTGATACACACTCACCCACAGATGCGGCAATGTGCAGTGGTGTTCTGCTGTCATAATCAGCAGCTGCTGGGTTGGCCCCGGCCGCCAGCAGTGCCAGCAGTTGGTCATGTCTGCCCTGATGCAGCACACTGCTCAACAGGGCAGCCTCCTCAGTACTAGGAAGATTCAACCGGGCCCCAGCAGCCATCAGATCAGCCTGCAGCAGCAGCAGCAGCAACAGCAGCAGGGTTTTGGTTTGTTGCCACTGGGTTATATGCCACACTCAAGTCACCCACAATTGTCCATCCAGTATTCAAACCTTGTCTGAAGAATATATTGCAATTTGACTTATGAGTGCAGAGGTAGGTCAGTGTCTTGTGCAGTCCCCTGCTGACCTGTATGCTGCTGCTGCCATTCATTGCAGCTTCCAAAAGTGGGCTGCTGCCAGCGCTGTTGGTGGCATTGGGATTGGCACCAGCAGCAAGCAGCTGCTTCACAACCGCCTCTTGCTTGTTTGTGACAGCAACGTGCAGCAGGGTGCGGCCGTCATAATCAGCAGCATCAACCGGGCAGCCCCGGTCAAGGAGGCGAGCCAGGGCGGGTACATCTCCATACCTGCCAGCAGCAGCAGCAGCAACAGAGTCAGACAGTTTGGGCAGCAGTACGTCAAAGCCTTGACATGTGGTCGTGCAGTCCAAGTCATTACAAAAACCCGCCGCAGGTCTTCCTGCCAAACATTAGGTTTAACAGTGACTACTGTGCAAAACCAGCACAGGATGAATCAGTGTGAGTGGAATCTTCCAAGGCAGCTGGCTGAATGGCAGCAGTAAGAGTGTGCAGCTGACTGCTGCTGCTGGCTCTCCTTGCTACCTGGCTGCTGCAAGTGCTGCGTCTGTTCGTTCCCTCTTCCACCCGTCAGCAGCAGCTGCAGCATCTTCAGCTGGCACCACCGTCTCAAAATACTCCACAAGGGGGGCGGCGCCAACCTGCACATGTGGGACCAGCAGCAGCAGCAGCGGCAGCAGCAGCAGCAGCAGCAACTCAGGTCAGTAGGTTTTGATATGAGCAGACAGGGTTGCAAGGTGCACACTGGCATCAGAACCAACACACGGTGCCCGGCATTCCAAGGCAGCTGATTGCTAGAACATTTGTATGCTCAGTGACATATACTGGCATATTTATTGTATACAATTAAAGCATACTTGATACGATTAGTCAATAGTTGACTGCAACTAGGGTTGACCAGTCAGCAGGTTGCAGGACTGCCTGAGGTGAGTGAGCCCAGTAGGATCAGCACAAAGAAAGGAAGGAAGGTTACTCTTTCCGACCGCAAGGCCCTTGGTATAATGGGACCAGCACAATGCAACAGGTGTTTTGGTGTGTGGTGATGTTGGCGAACTTGGAGTATAAAGCAACTGATGATATGATGGAATAGTACATATCAGACTTGACATATCTTGGCATTTTGACTGTCACCACAGCAGGACGTCATATCACATAGATAACTCAGCAGATTCGCTGTGATCCAGATATGATCTGGATATGATCCAGGTATGATCTGAATATGATTCAAGTGTGATCTAAGTGTGATCTAAGTGTGATCTGAGTGTGATCTCACATGATCCAATGAGATGGTGTGTGGCTGAGTGTGATCAAAAGTGACTGAATGTGATCAGATGATATCCAACCTGACACTATGTGTTACGGTACACAGAGTAAATGCACCCTCGCTGGACAACCATGGCGATTACTGTTATGCTTACTTGACACGGCAGATTTGCCGGACTTCTCCGTCCTTTTGGACGCAGAGCTGGACGGCTCTGAGGAGGTGTTTAATGATGACCTTCTCTGGCTGTTTTCAGCCTCCGAGGACATGACAGAGGCTGAAAACACCAGAGAAGGTCATCATTAAACACCTCCCCTATGTACTGTAACACTATGTGATCTAACACCATCCTCCTGCACTTGCCTTGTGTGCCAGGTCCATGGGGCTGTACCTCCACCGGTCCTTCAGGGTGGGGGAGGCACCAGCAGCAACAAGAACACGAGCCTGCAGGCCACCACCACCACCACCACCACCACCAGCAGCAGCAGCAGCAGCAGCAGCAGCAGTGCCCAACTGGTTAGTCAGCCGTCAGTGTCCTTGCAGGAAGAGGCAAAATATACATGGCAAACAAAGGCTCTTAGTCTGATGCCTCAAAAGCAGATGCTAGGAGCAGCGTTATTCATGCTTCTATGACTAATCTCCTCTCAACAGCAGTGACAGGGAAAGTGGTCAAGGCAGGTCCCCTGCAGTGGCCATGAGGCACATGCAGCCAGGTAACTCACTGCTGCCAGATTTCCATCCGCTGCTGCCACATGAAGGGCGGTCTGTCCATCATAATCATGAGCATCAGGTTGACATCCCGCCTTCAACAGATGACTCAACCTGCAACAGGCGAGCATACCTCAAACATCTACTTGACACCTTTTTGATCAGCAACAGACAAACAGCAAAAGATTCTCTTGCTTTCGACAGGAAAATGTACTATACCTCAAGATGCCATTCTCTCTGCCACAATTCCACTTGATCACACCACCATCAGCAAGGCATCTAAAATACCAAAGTCTGCAGGCGGGAGCGAGCACAAGCAGCAGCCCCTACCTATCTAGCTTGCCCTCATACGTCGCCTTGCACAGCAGCTGTGACTGCAGCACAGCACTGATGCCGGTCTTGGCGCCACTGCGGGTCAGCACCTCCAGCACCTCACTGTGGCCGCCCCGGGCCGCCTCAATCATCACATCAAAACCACGTGCGTCTTTGAGGGTGCTGTCAGCGCCGACAAACAGAAGATTTAGGACGACATCCTGCAGCAAACGAAAGGAAACACGCTCTCGCCTTCTTCTGCAATCATCATTGAATGAGTTCCAATGACAGGTGCGACAGAGTGTGGGAAACAGAGCAAATCACCACAGCTTCACCTGTGTGGGCAAGCGCTTTCAGGTGACACTGGGATAATACTCAAAGGGGGATGAGCTCGAGATTTAGTCCATAGATGCTAGAATGCTACTAGAATGAATGAAGTGTATTGGCTGGCACAACACAAGCACCAGCTGCCTGAAGCACCCTGCCACTAGCTTGCTCCAGCATCATGTTATGGTTGGATACTGCAGGCGAACATTGTCAAGTCTGACAAACGTTGCTGGGGTTCATATCAATCAGCCACCAGGCAGCCTCATACCTTGTTACCCTTGTGTGCAGCAATCATCAGGGCAGTCCTGCCATCATAATCAGCCGTGTTGGGGCTCATTCCCTGCCTCAGCATGTCCTGAACAGCATCCAGCTCCCCAGCAGCAGCAGCATCTAAGAATGCAGTCAGCCGCTGCTGGTCAAACTTTGCCGCTGCTTTGTTGACCAACTGCCGGATCTTCAACAGGTCAAACAGCATGCTCTGCTGCTGCAGCGTCAACCGCTCCGCTGCTGCCGCTGCTGCTGCCTGCAGCTGCTCATCTGAGTAGAAGCCACGGACAGGATCAAGCTTAGGTACAGCAGTGATCGTCACAATCTTCGGATGACGCTGGTCAACTCCTGGGTGACTGCTGCTGTTGCTTGCTTTCCCTGCTGCGTTACTGCTGCTGCTGTTGTCACCTGTCAGGTTTGCACCTTCACTGCTGCTACCCAAGCCCTGCTGCTGCTGCTGCTGCTGGGGTTCAGGGGCTGCTGCCATGCCCTCTAAAGCCCTAGCCACCCTGGCATTGCCCACTGCAGGTATCATACTCATTGTGCCTAAACCCCGACCCCTTGGGAGGTTCCCGGGCCCTACAGTAACAGCCCGGTTGAGGCCAGACCCTAACACCCTGCTGCTGCTCCTACCAGCTGCTGCTGCTGCTGCTGGTGAGCCACCTTCCCAGGCAGCAGCAGCAGCAGGAGAGACACTATCTATAGAAGCTCTGCGCCGCATTGCTGCCTCAACAGCATCAGCGGAGGTCGACTGCAGTACACCATTTCCATCCTTTGTCAGTGCAGCAGCTGCATTGCTGATGCTACGCCACTTGCCAGCAGCACTGAGTGATGTGAAACGTGTGAGGGCACGTGCCTGGCGGTTGTCAACCTCGCCGGGCGCTGCTGCTGCTGCTGCACCACCGCTGCCAGCAGACAGAGATAAGGGGGATGAGACTGGTGGCCCATACCGCCCTTGCAGCTGCATTGACATTGAGCTCAGCAGTGGCCTGTCTCTGCTGCTGCTGCTGCTGCTGCTGCTGGGTGCTCTGAAAGACGGCAGCTCTGAAGGCGCTGCTGCTGCTGCTGTGTTGCTGCTTGTGCTCTGATCCGCTGACCGCTGAGACCTTTGCTGTTGCTGGTGTAACTGCTTAACAGCATTGCCGTCCAGTTGTTCTTGTTGCTGCTGTTGCTGTGCCATTTCAAAAGGAGACAGGCCTCCTGCCGTAGGTCTCATTTCCATATCTTCTACTGATGCTATGGTTGCTGCTGCTGCTGTGGTTGCATGCATGCCCAAGTCTGCTTGTGCCAGGTACTGTGCTGCTACCTCAGGACTCAGAAAGTGAGCCACCATCTGCAAAAGGCAGCAAGCAGCGGTGCTCTGTCAACACAGGCTGAGTGCTGACAACAACTGAGTGCTGACAGCCCAGTGGAGGTGTGTTGCTCCTGAGTTGCTCATGGACTGACACACATGAACACTGCCATATCAGTTTGTGACACAAGGAGCAACACAGTCCCAAGCACAAGCCCAAAGAATGGGAAATAAGTGTGTCCATTGTCTACAAACCAGCAGCCTCAACTTGCCTACAGTTTGAAGAACACTTGTATATAAGTATCCACGTGTAACATTCCTCTCTCAGTTCAGAATATAACGTTACATGTTATTCAACAACAAGAAAGCCATCTGGCACACTGCATATGGACACAGGTCAATGTGTTTCTGGCAAGTGGCAAGGCGGACTGCTGTCAGGCCCATAGAGGTGTCACTAGTTGAACCTGCACACCTGTGCTGCTCTTGTTTTGAGATTCTCCAGCACCTGGCGGGCACTCAGGGGGAAGTCACGTGCCACAGCATTATACGTGCTGCAGAGTGGACAGCAGCAGCAGCAAGTTGGCACCAGCAGCAGTGGCACCAGCCAGCAAGTTGCCACCAGCAGCAAGTCGGCACCAGCAGCATTGACTCAGGGTTTGTGCCGGAGGCTGGTCAACAGAGCAGGTGCGTTTGAAACCTTCATCTAGTAGAATTGGCTGGAAACACCTGATGCAATGCAGATGATGACTTGGCGAAGGGGCACTGCATTTTGCACACATCTGCAGCTGCCGACTCTAGACCCTCTCAGCACACTTTGTCTGCACCGCATCTTGCTGGTGGTGCTGCTGACCAGTGCTGAAGATGTGTGGGTCATCACGCACCTGCGTGGGATGACCAGCACCCTGCATACTGTCAGACTTCTAACAGCCTCTGCCTTGGGCACTTCAGTGAAGTATGCCACTTCAGCAAAACAGTCACCAGGACCAAGTATGGGATGTGAGGGTTCAGCAGTGGCTGCTGGATCCTGCAGGCAGTGTTGGTGAAGCATTGGTGGCCCCCAGGTTACTGCAGTCACCAGCTGGTGGCGTGCAGGAATAATCTGGTGCTATCACTGCATATTGTAACACGCACACGCATACACACGATATCGGTTGCCGCACAGGTGCGACTTGAGACATTGCGCACCTGTGCTTGCATGCTGATGGACCCGGCACTGATGCTGTCGCCGTTGCTGCTCACTGACGCGTAGTGCAGTGGCGCCCGGCTCCTGCTATCCAGCTTGCGCATATTTATTGCAGGCATCGTACGGTCCGCGTATACGCCGGCCATCCTGCCGCCCACATGGGATGACCGCGCCAGCGCCGCAGCCCTCGACACGCGAGCGAGCGACTGCTTGTCCTGCTGCAGCTGCTCATGCTCAAGTCGCCATCGGTCTCCGCCAATCCCGGTATCTGACCACCAGCGCTGCAGTTGCCTGACACCTGGCAAGGCGTCCAGCAGCTTGTTGCCGCCATGCCGCTGGTGTTGCTGATGGAGGCTCGCTGCGCTGTGGCGGCCCAGGTCCGCAGAGAGCCTCGGCAACAGTGTGGTGGTCCCTGTGCAAGGCAATGCATTGGGCAAGCGTACTACATTCAATGATGAAAATGCATTGGAAAAAATCCGAATGCAGACTGTTGTTGGCTTTGCAATTGTCACAGACACGTGATAAAAGCTCATGGTCCTCCAGGGCCTTGGGATCCTTTTATGCTGCACAAGCTGCCGGCTGTGTTGCCATGTTCATGACCAGCAGAGCAATCAGCAGCAAGCATGCCCAACAGCTGTGTAACACAGATGGCTGTCTGCTGAGCATAGACATGCCAGCTACACACTGCCCTGCCCATCCACCATGAGTCAATGCCTAATGCTATCACCACATGTAGCACTACCTGGTAAGCTTTGTTGTCTGACAGCTCCATCAGCAACTGCGCCACCATAAGGCCAGCCCCTCTCAGGACCAGGCCCACTGACCACACCATTACCACCAACACCACTGCCAGCAGCAGCAGCAGCAGCGGCGGCGGCAGCCCCACAAGCTGTCTGCCTGAGGTGTGCCGCTCTGTATGGTCTTGTTTCAGCCACGAGGGAGTCACCTCCAGGACCATATGTGGTGCAAGCACTGGTGTGCCATGCTGCCCCGCCACTGCTGTTGCTGCTGCCGGCTGCTGCCACAAGGCTTGAGGGCGGTACAAGCTCCACATGCCCCGCCATGACAATGTACAGCTCGTTCACATGGTCCAAAGCTGACACAATCTCCACCTGGGCACAGGCGTTACACACAACATCTACCTCGAACTTGTTATGATGCAGGACATTAGTCGTTATTCTGACACAGTCGAGTAGTCAGCAGGCAATGATGTATGTTTCAACAAAACACTGACAGTGCGATGACTGTTACAGAGGGTCCACTAGAACTACTGTATGTATGTGCCCCTAGCGGTCACAGCAGCGGCCAATCAACAATCTGTTCAGGCTGCATACGAGACTTCTGCTGTTTAAGCTGCTGCAGCAGCCAAAAGCAGAGGTGGCCTCACAGTGCTGGGGGCTTTGCCTGTGATCTTGCTGAGTGCGAAAAACCTGATTGTGGTTTGAGTGGCCACAAACACGCCGATATCTCAGCTGATGTACAGGTTGCACGAGTGAATTTCAATCAAAAAATCGTACTGCTGGTAGAACATCACCAGACCTTTTCCCCTCCCATCTCTTACACCCCCTTGCCAAAACCCCCAACCCCAATATTCCACACAGAAGGGTCTTGTTGTCCGCCTCATGCCTCATCAAGGTAATCTGTCTAGGTAGCAGCCAGTCTAGAGGGGTTCTGCTTCAGACAGGTGGTGAACACAGGCTGACAGGAGAGATCCATGCTGTCAAGTCCATGTCCCTGACCATGATCAATTCATGATGGTCTGTCTATATCGGAACCGTTCCCCCTTCTAATAAACCCCCTTCTAACAAACATGATGTAAATGTCTTCCCCACAAGTACTATATCTCCAGCTGGTGGCTACACCAGGCATACATTGTTCCTTTTCTGAACAATCTTAACAAACAAGACAAGTTCTGAACAAGCCAAAGACAAATTGCTGCCAGTACTGCACCTTTGGCAGGAAGAGCTCCACTCTTGCTCCCAACATGAGGGCATCCAGGAACTTCACACCGCATTTGTTGAACAGATAGCACTCGTGCATGGAAACAGAGTACAACTGCCTCAGGATCTTGCGCCTGATGGTTGTTGGGTACACAGCCAGGACCTGTGGATGACCAGGGGGGGGTGGAGCAGCAGCAGCAGGACGATCTCGTGAGGCCAATGGAAATGCAATGGAAATTGCGCAGTTGCCATAGAATCGCAATCACTGCACCTGGCAAGTTGCATTGTGTGGGCCACACTGTGCTAAGACACCCACGTACGGTGCATGGATGATGTTTCTGGGCAAGCGGCAAAGGAAGCACCCAGACAACAAGTCGTTTTCAGGGCCATTTATATCCATGATATCAGGCAGCAGCATGCTTCTTGGGCAGATAAAGTCTGGTGCAGATGTAGACAATGAAGCTCAAGCAAACTCGGCTTGAGATACACAACACACAAGCGCCGTTCAATGTTGAGCTGGCTGGTGCCTGTCACAAGCCCAAGTGAGACCTCGGCAAAGTCAAACTGTGATTGGTCTGGTTCATCGACCCTTATTTCTATCGCCATTTATCTCTATCTGAAGGCTATGATCTGGCCAGTTCATTGTCCAATACTTGTCAATACTTGTCATTACTTGTCATTTCTTGAATAACAAAGATGTGTCTCACCTGTTCATCGTCCAATGTTTCATTCTGCAGTGACATGTGCAATCGCAGCAGTCCTGCCATAGTATGTTTCAAGTCTGGTGACAGGTTGTTGGCCGTGCAATACTTTGTCAATGCTGACATGCGTGCACGGTAAGCGCCTGTCTCCTCATCCTGCAGCACACAAAGCAGCAGCGCAGATGCTCATGTGTGCACACTTGCTTGATGCAGAAGGCTTCCAAGTGTTGCTTGGTTTTTTTATAGGTGATACCCCCCAACAGATCCACGAAGCTCTATGTGGACATACACAAGAGTGCACATGCAGGTTGATACACCGAAGCCAGGCTGTCTGCAGTGTTGTTGTTCACCCATCGTCATTTCCCTCCCCTTGCCTTTCCTGGCAGTATCATGCCGCAGGACTGAAAATGTTTTGGTTCACAAGTGCTTGCTGATTCTGCTGGCTGCCTGGAACAGCAAGGCAACAAAAATAGCAAGCACTTCTGCCACAAAACAGCTTGCATTCTTGTACTGTCAGCAGTCTAGCGCCTTTCAGCTCACCTGCTTGGTGACCAGCAGTGTGATTGTACCCAATATGTATGCCCACACGACCAGGTTGATTGCGATATAACAAATCGTGAAGAGAATCTCTGCTGTTGTGCTGGGAGTGACATCACCATAACCAAGAGTGGCAAATGTCACAATTGCCCAGTAGAAAGAGAAAACATACCTGCAAACAACAGCAGCAAAAGATGAGCAGACTACACAGATGTACAATGCAGAAGGAACCACTGATACAGATATGCCTTGTACTGCGATAATGCTTGAACAGCCGTCGCCGCCAAGATGAAATGATCATCAACAGCCGGGCTGGGCTTACAGTTAGTACATTATGACAGCTGCAACATCCTCTGTGAAGACCGTTTGCAGCCCGAGTACCGGCATCCTGCAGATACTTGACCTGCTGAGCTTGCCAACTAGCACGACATCCAAGACATGCTGTGTGTAGAGATCCACATCCCTTGCTGCAGCCAGCCTGCCTGAGCTTACTTACAGTTCCACTGTAGACTTGCCACCGATGACATCTTGCTCCTGGCCAACCCAGGTGTTGGTATGCTGGCCTTCTTGCAGAGCGATGAACCAGAAGGTGCAGGCAGCCCAGTGCAAAAGGTAGAAGGAGAACTGCACAAGCACATTCAGAAGATAAGCTAGAGTGTGAGCAGCCAGAACAATAAGGCCAGGGAAACAGCACAGTGACATGTGAGGTGTGAGCCAGTGGGACTGGTGCTGCTCACTGCAGTCCTGATGTGTGCCAATTATAAGGGCCTTACTGCCATAATGTAAAGAGCAGAGTTTCAGTTGAGATTTTCTTCATGCGTGGAGTCACACCAAGCAGCTGCTGGCACAGGCAGGCTGAGTCACTCACGGTGAGGTTGCGAAAGAGTGTCAGTGCCAGGAGTCCAAAGTTGAGGTTGAAGCTCATGTGCTGGAACATCACCGCCACACGGTACATACGCCCAATCTTGAGCCAGCCCAACAGGCTGAGGTACCTGGCGAGTGCGCTGTCATGTGGCCCGCCAGCAGCTGCCAGGGCAATGGCATCAAAGGGTACAGTGGTGATCACATCCAGCAGAAAGCGGTGCCTGTTGAGGGCCCGACACAACATCAGCAACACGGTGAGGTACACAAGCCTGTACTTGCATGCTCTGGGATGCGCCAAAGAAGTGGTCAGCAAGATGCAAGGTTGACAAGTATACCTGATGCTCAGCTCCTGAACCTGGCTGGTGCTCAAGGACACTTGGAAGGCCTTATTCCAAAAGCAACAGCTACAAGCTCTTGATTAAATTATCAACACAATAACAAGTGCTGCTTGCCTTGTGCATGCCAGACACTCACAGACATGAACATGCATAAGCTGTGGCATCAACTGACGTACAGCAAAGGCATCTCACCTCAGGTAGTGTAGAGCAACACTCTTGCGGTTTACCGCTAGCAGGCCCTGATGATCATAGTACGCCACAAAGAAGCTGATGATGATGTCGACTCCAAAAACTCCCAACAAAGCAATCTCCAGCGCAGTAGCGCCCTCAATGTGAGCGTCCTGGTAGCTGACTTGCAGGTAAGCCATGCGGAAGGGCACTAGCCAACCAGTGATGGCAGCAGCAAGAACAGTGACGTACCACCAGGCACGATAGCGCCTATCCAAAGGATGGATGATGCCCCGGTCCCAGAGGTGTTTATTCGATGAGAGGTTCTCCTCGATGTCCTCTTCTGCCATGTTCATATACTGCAGGACATCAACACATGGACAGACACAGACAGACGAACAGTCAGTCAGTCAGTCAGACAATGCTGCTGCTGGTAAAACTGCTGCAGGTTCTGCGTATACAAAGCGCAGCTACTATCACAGCATCTGACGATCAGCTAGATAACTCAAAAGCGGCACATTGTTCACAAGGTGAACATGACTATGATGATCTCCACAGCCGGCAGGAACTCCTCTGATGTGCCTTGTACATCTGTACAGAGAGGCAAAGTCTCAGCATGGCAAAGCCTCAGCATGCCAAGCAATGAATCAGACATGCATCCCTGCAGATCACTCAGCCCGCCCTGCTGCCAACAGACAAGACTGCTTCAACCGCAGCTCATCCTGCATATATGCGTGATCTGCTGCTGATTGATTAGCCAAGCAATCAAGTTCACGCTTACTCGTTTAGTTGCCTCTTCAGACACCTTAACTGCAGTGCTTGGCCGTCCAATAACAACATCGCCAAGCGCTCTCTGCTTCAGAGGACCCTGCTTTGCTGTGCTGGCACTGCTGGCTGCAACACTGCTGCCTGCTGTCATACCCTTGCTGCTGGCTGATGTACCGCGGTCCAGTGCACTGTTCATCTGCAGAGCAAACAGCCAGGCAGACACACAGTATGCATCATAGGTTGCCTGTAGCATGGCACCGCAGACTGAGGGGGCTGACTGCTGAGTTCAGGGGCCTCAGCACTTGGTATCTGCGGTAACATCCCTGATTGCACTGGCTGCCGCAGCCCTCCTCTGGTGTTTTGACAACATCAGTGAACCATTAAACTTCATGATGCAGAGGATGCAGAGGATTACAGCCACTGCGCACATAATCCGCTTTGATCAACTGCTGCACACTGGCAGTACATTCAGTAGTGTTGCAGAGCAGCAGTTCAGGTGCAGGTGCCACTGCAATACCTGCAGCAGGCCAAGGGGGTCTGACTGTCGGGGTATTGGGGCCTTGCGGCTCAGATCAGATGCCCCTGCTGCAGATGCTGCTTGGGTTGCAGAGTCACTGTGCCAGTCTGTTGAGGTGGACATGCTGCTGCGACGGGGCTGGCTGCTGTTGGAGGGGCAGGATGACACACAGATCAACAGGCATGTGAGGGAATGTGTTGTGTTCTGCTTCTTACTGGGCATATGTGCGTGAGTAAGATGATGCGATCACACGCATGTTCTCAGGTGTTGTTGCGTAACAGCAGTGATCTGCTACTGAACGACCTTACATGCGTTACAGGATGCTGAGCACTACATACCCAGGTAATGCATCCAATACAGAGCTGTGTAAGCCAAGATGCAATGGCATTGATCAGGCAGCAGAATCACTCAATCGAAGCATCTAGAAGGCCAACAAGGTGACCATGTACAGTTCTACTTTCATATTCTGCCGAACAGCCATTTCAGCGCGGGTTTCAGCACTCAACAGCTGCTATCAGCAGTGGTGCCACAGCATGGTGCATTGGCGCAGGCAGTCAGGCTGATCTGCTGCACATACTGTACCTCTCCTCTGTGATAGCACTGAAACGGTTGAAAAATCCCGTTCCAGCTGCATGGCCAGCAATCCTAGGGCCATGAGGGCCACTGCCACGCCTGCTCAACAAAGAGCCCAGCCATCCTTGCTGCCTGTCATCACCAGAAGGCTTTGGGGGGTTCTCAACGTCCCCCATGGCTTTAAAACGCTTTCATGGCATACTCAAGAGCTGTTTAAGAGCGTCCCGCAGGGTGCGTGTGTTCCTGATGCGGATTTGTCGACTTCGGACTGATTAGTACAGTGACTGTGTCCGGAAGTTGCCGCGAGTGACAAACAGATCATATCAACAGCACAATTGTGAAATAATTCATTTTGCTACTCGCTCCCCTCACGGCCTCGCTCAGCAAGTGCTAACACCGCGCAAAACCTCACTGTGGCGAGAAGCTCTTTTTATGACCCCTCACCCATCAACATCGATCTCTTTCTCTGTTTGAGAAACACCAAGATGGCGCCAAAGGTGAGGATCACGCCCAATAGCAACTTTCGGCGGCCATCATCATGTTCAGTGTAGTGTCAAACGAGTATGCTTTCATATTACCGCAAAGAGAGGTTTGGGCTGCATGCACACGACCCATGGTGGTCGCGTAGCATGTAGAGGGATGTCACAGCTTTTGGCAGCCATCAGACTCTTGAGTTGTCGTTCATGCTCATGTCCTCAGTTTCAGCGGCACCGCTCGTGGTGAATGTTTGGAGTGTTCTATCGAACCGTTTCAGCTGTGCTCGCGTGTCGCTTGTGAGCTTTTCCTTGTGGGTTGCTGGCTGCCATGCCTTACCTGAACAAGAGCGGCCCGTGCAGCGGCCAGCTGAGATGCCCGCAGCATGAGCTTGATGCAGCTGGCTCTATTATCTGCAATTCATATGTTCACCGCTACGAAAACAGTGGAGTTTCGGATAACATGTTCCCATTGTTCAGCTGCACACAGCAGTACCCATCACTCATGTTCCCATTTTTTTTCACACTGACACCCTGCCACGTCGTCTGTGTGTGTTGTATCTTCATTATTACAGGAACAGAAGAGTAAGGAGGTGGGTTGCTATCATCATCATCAGCTGCTCAGCAGCATTAGTGGCTGCAGCACAGCAACAGCTGCTCATGCAGCAGCTGTAGCATGCAGAACGAGCCTGTTGTCGACACACCTGCAGCCAGGGCTTCCAACATTGTTCTTTTGCAGCGGGATTTCAGGTCTAATTGACGCTGCCAGCTGGGTCTAATGTCAGAATTATTGCCTGTCAAGACCAGCCCGCAGCACTCAGTTTGCATTGGATGGCAGATTGGAACGCCGACCCAGTGCAAGTAGCCTTAGTAACCATGCAACGCCATCGGGATGTCCTCCATGTTAGCAGTGGTCTAATCAGGTGCTGCTGATGTTGCTGTGTGTTATATCGGCTGCAGGCCAAGGCCCTAGCTGCTGCCAACAGCAGCAAGGGTAAGAAGAAAAAATGGAGCAAGGGCAAAATGAAGGAGAAGGTGCGTGATGTATACTTGCTGACGTTTGTCATTGCCATGCCATTGGTCTACCAGCAAGCGGCAGAAAGGCAGTCTGATGTATGCCTGCTCACAACCTTTGTACAGACAGAGCAGCAAGCAGTCAGCGTTTCTGTACCTGGCAACCAT
Source organism: Coelastrella sp. MACC-549 (assembly GCA_018290735.1). NCBI lineage: Eukaryota > Viridiplantae > Chlorophyta > Chlorophyceae > Sphaeropleales > Scenedesmaceae > Coelastrella > Coelastrella sp. MACC-549. Next base: position 23,928 of record JABEVS010000042.1, read on the forward strand.
CAACAGCTCTGCACTTAAATACACAGATCTGCGCACAGACCAGCGCACGGTATCCTTAGCAGAATTTCTCAGCTGCAGAAGGATGTAGCAGCAGAGTATGCACCATAGCTGCACAACCTGTAGGGATTAGGAGTCTGTGCTGGGTTCTTGCATTGCCATCGCCTAGTGTTGTCATCACAATGACCGTCTCCTGTTGACATCTCTTCTGTCCTACAGGTGAACAACCTTGTGCTGTTTGACCAGCCCACCTATGACAAGCTGATTGCCGAGGTGCCCAAGTACAAGATGATCACACCATCCATCCTGTCTGATCGCCTCAGGCTCAACGGCAGCCTTGCACGCGCAGGTAGGGTGTCAGAGCCAGCAGGCACTCCAATGTACTATATGTTGCAGCAATAGCTGTGGGACCAAGTGTCAGGGGGCATGTGACTCATTGGCAGCTGTCCAGGCAGGAAGACGGGGCAGGAACACAAGCAACTTGCTCAATAGGGCTATGGCAGCTGAAGCAGCAATGCTGGTCATGAAATCATGCACAGCTGGTGCAACAGCCAGCGGGGCTAGAGGGTTGGATGTTTGGTGACTTGTTGCAGCAGGAGCATTGATGACAATTGCAGGGGGATTGCAGATAGCAGCACTGCAGCTTGTTACCTCCATTCCGGCTAGCATGCACACGAGTGTCACCTGCAGCTCAAGGATTGCAGACTAACTGCTCACGTGCGCGCCAGATGCTGCCACAGTTATGCATTGTTGGAGAAATCTTGTTTCTCAAACTCAGTCTTATTCTATGGTTGTGTTTCTGCTGCAGCCATCCGTGAGCTGCTGAGCAAGGGCCTCATCAAGCCCATTGCTGAGCACTCAAGCCAGAAGATATACACACGTGCTGTCGGTCAGTAAGCAGCTGCAGCAGCGCCAGCATCATTGCACTGCAGGAGCACCTGCAGCAGCAGGAGTCTCGACAGCAGTGCCGACTGGTGTCAAGCAGCAGCAGCAGCAGCAGGTGGCTGGTGTAGTCGGGTGTTGGAGGATGGGCGTCAGTAGCCGCTCCTGGTGACAGCTCTGGGGCTCTGAGAGTTGGCACCTGGCAAGCTTTCAGCAGCGGCTGCCACTCTCATGTAAGCAGCGACTTGCCAGGTCAGCGTCTGCAGCAGTAGCTGCAAGTTGTTTTAGCAAGCTGGAGTTGTTGCTGAAGTTGTCATGGTGAATCACAGCTGAGCAACACTCTAGGCAGCATTGTGAGTAGGATGCATGCAGCATGCTGTGCGCCATCCATGTTGTCTGCCCTTACCTCACTACTGAGGTGTTTCCAGTGCTGTTGGTTGCTACATGGCTGACACATCGCTTTAGCACATAGGCTCAAGTCGCCGTCATGTATGTGCATGGCATGCTGCATGCACATAGCAGTTGGTGTCTTGGCTCTGGACCATGCTGCTGTGCTACTGGCAGGTTCATTGTGCTTCTTGGGTGTGTCGCCAGGGTCTCAGCTGTCACAAGGGTAACTGTTATAGTCAGGTGGCTGAGGGTCTAAGTGTTCGTACTTGACGCATTGTTCAGGATTCTTAGTGTCCTGAGTGTTATGTCCTCAGGACTAGTAGTACTAGCAGTGCTGCTGTCGAGCAGGTGGTACCACATTTGACATCGATGCCATATAGCTGCGATATGCCATGCTAGCCAAGATCCACAGCTGTCCAAGTACGCTGCGTCATTATCGGTTGAGCTGTGGCAGAGAAAGGCCGGGACCACTCTGGGTGAGACATGACTGTACAGTCTCATAGTAAAAGAAAAGAGACACGAAACATGTTGATATCCGATACTATGATAGTGTCAGGGCCAGCCTGCCCCTGCCTGGCTCGCTGGGCCCCAGCCTCAGTGAGCCTGTGGCAGGGCTATCTCGTCTGCACGTACTGCCATGGCAATGTCCAGCAGCAGCTATCATACTGTATTAGTACAATATTGAACTGTTTCGATACCTACGGTTTGCATGATCCTTGTGTGTGGCAGCACTGGAGAAGCACATGGCCCAGGGCCTGGGCTGTACCCTCTGTGCCACAGGAGACAAAACCGCCCTCCTTAGAGAGGTATGAGCAAATGCAAGCGAACAATGTGTCTAATACATTGTTCCCTTGTAGGACACGTACGTCTATTTGGTTAGAGCCAAAAAAGCTGTACACACCACTGTATTTGCAAGGCTGTAGTCGTATTGCCTCTGACCGTCTGGTCGCCTTAAAAAGTTCAATTTGTACTGAATTGTTTCTATAAGTGATATCGGCCTTTTTTTAGTGTCTAGCAACACATCGCGTGGGGGGTCACGATGTTTGCGCAGCAACGCTTTGCTATGCGGGGATCCAGCACAACGATAGAAAGTTATACATCAAGAGCATCGACGCCATGCACGGCGCCTGTTCGCTCCCGGATACGCAGGACTGTGAGTGCTCATCTGTGACTTGAGGTGCTTTGCAACTGCCTTGTGCATGCATTTATACAGCCCATATTGTCCATCAAGAGCTGGTTTCGTGCAATGTATTCTTGTGTCGTAGCAGTCTGTCCTGTTTGCAGACAGCTTGCAGACAGCCTATGACAGTCTTATTCAGCTGCTTGCAAGTGTACAGCAGTGTGCATGCATAGGTGCTGCCCACCATGGCACAGACTGGCAGTGGCGCGAGGCACGAGTCTGCAAATGGTGCGCATCCGTGCAGTTTGGCATTGTGGTAACCGATCAATGATGTGGGTTGTCATCCTGCTCCTGACTGATACATCTGCTTCACCCAACTATCTCGCCGTTACAGGCACCACATGCAGCAGCACATCTCAGCAGCACTGCTGGCCCAAAACCATGTAACAGTTGCAACAGCAGACAAATGCACCCCCCAAACAACTCACTCGCAACCACACCAGTGTGCCGCAGCACCAGAAATTCTCCAGGTCACACCTCCAGGCTTTCTCCCTCAGCAGCAGCAGCAACAGAAGCACCCCCTGAGATCTCAGAGTCAGCATTTGAGGAGTTGGCAGCAGGTACTGCCCGCAAGTACATCATGATCAGCGGCAAAGGGGGTGTGGGAAAGACCAGCTTGTCTGCATCACTTGCTGTGAAGCTGGCGGCAGCAGGGCACACGACACTGGTGGTGTCAACAGACCCTGCACATAGCCTCAGTGACAGCTTAGCGCAGGTGGGTGGCATGCTTTCAAACCAGCCTGTGTGTGATGGCTGCCTGTTTGCAGAGTGCAGTGCTGGCGAGTAGCAACCTGCTGAGTGCAGAACCGTTTCATGATGCAGTAATGTCAGCTGCTGCTGATGCCCTTGCTGTACTACAATTGCTCTCTTGCCACCATCTGCAATTGCAACTGCTGCTCTCCCAGCACTTGCAGATTGTTTCGAGGTCAGGGTGTGTCACTGATGCTGCAGCATGTCGGCGACATTGCTCTGACAGTTGCAACGCTTCTGTACTGTATGAACTACTGCTGGTGGTCACCGCTCTTGCTTTTTATGAAGCAAATATCACTGCTGTTGTTGATGCTGTGTTGCAGGATGTGTCTGGCGGCAAGCCTGTGATGCTTGAGGGTGTTGATCTACCTCTGTGGGGCCTAGAGGTTGATGTGGAAGAGGGAAAGCAGGAGTTTGCCAGCTTCAACCAGAACAATGACACTGCTGGTCAGGTGCGCACACTTCTGTCTGGACAGTGATATTCTTAGACGTTAACCTGGTCTAGGTCGCGGATATTGTTCTGCATCAGGTCATGTCACATGCATCATAGCAGGATCAGCAATCCTTTTGGTGAATACAAGCAGGCTTGTTGTCAAGGAAGGATGCTGCCATCGAAGTGAATTGAAGGGTGGCACATGTCATATGACTCCGAAGAAAACATTTATTGCATGCAAAGGACATGAGCGATAAAGACATCATGTCAGGCCCTGGCAGCTGTGATCCAGCACCAAGTTGTTTGCTATGACACCGAGGAGTGGTGTGGTCTTGGACTGTTGGGTGGACAGCATCACACCAAAGGGCCCCTGGTCAGAGTAAGAGTGCAGTAACAGTAGACATGTGTCTGTGTCCCTGTAGGCTGCTGACTTCCTCTCTGGTATGGGATTGGGCATGGTGGCTGATCAGCTGAAGGAGCTCAAGTTAGGAGAGCTGCTGGACACGCCACCCCCAGGTCTGGATGAAGCTGTGGCCATTTCAAAAGTGGTGCAGTTTGTCAACAGCCAGGTGAGCCTCAGCAGAGCTGTTGTGCAGAACCCTGCTTGATGATCTTTAGTAGCTGCTGCTGTGATTGCTGCAATCGGCCTTTGCTTTTTTTCTTGTATCTCAGATTGGGAGTCCTCTGAAGTCCTCCATGTGTATCCAGTGAGGCATGTGTTATTTTCACGTATCAGGCCTGGCCATAAGTTGTCCAGCCGCATATACTGCTCAATTCAAAGAATGAATGGCAGGCTCATCTCTCAAAGCTGTTTTTGGTTGACAGTGGCAGTGGGTTGAGTGTTCCTGCTGCACATGTGTTCTGTTGTGCTGCAGGAGTATGCTCGGTTCAGCCGGATTGTGTTTGACACTGCACCCACCGGTCACACCCTCAGGTTGCTGGCGCTACCAGACTTTGTTGACAATTCTCTGAGCAAGGTGGGTGTCGAAGTCGGACACTTGCAATTCATTACTCACAATATTGTATGGCCTATCAATGCGATGAGAGTGAAACAAGAGCTATTTGCGGTCTAGACAGGCTGTGTTGTAGCGGCCTGGACATTACTTGTGGTGCTGTTTGCTGTACAGCTGCTCCCGGCGGCTTGTTCATTGCAGTACTGCAGTCAGTTAATACCCAGGCTCTTTCAGCCAAGGTTAACACCGCAAAATCAGTATAAAGGCCCATAGACCAGGTATTTGTGCACAGAGCAAATGCTGAAGGGACTGTAGCTGTTGGCCCTGCAACACTTGCTACTGCTGCTGCTGCGTGTTGTGGCTGGTGCCTCAGGTGATTCGTCTGCGTAAGAAGCTGAGTGGTGCTGCTGATGCCGTGAAAGGTCTGTTTGGTGTCAGCGCAAACCAGGATGAAGTGGTAGCCAAACTGGAGAAGATGCAGGTGGGTCAGTCCGGCACTGAGGGTGTAGGGTGGGGCCTGCAGCTGTCATTTGCAGTATTCAATCGCAGTATTCTGCTGCCAACGCCCCATGCTTGAATTTTGACAAGTCCAACCGCACTACTGATGTACATTTTTGAAGTTATGTTGTGAGAGCAGCAGAAGTGGCAATCCGGCCGTTGTCGCCCTGCCCAACTGGAGCAGCATAACAGGCATCATTATGTCTGTGCACCAGTATGAACTTATTTTTGGCTGAATTGGTTCAATGTGACTCGTCACGTTGTCATGAGCTGCAGGCAGTGATGACTTGTCTGTCATGTCTTGCAGGAACGCATCCGAGGGGTCAAGGCTCTCTTCCGTGACCAAAAGCAGACCGAGTTCATCATTGCAACCATCCCAACACAGCTGGGCATTGCTGAGAGCAAGAGGCTGCTGTCAACACTGCAGGAAGAAAATATCCCTTGCAAGAGGATCATTGTCAACCAGGTCGGCTGCTGATGGTATCCTGCATAGCACAGACATCTCATTGTCCAAATGCAGTTATGTTGATCTGATTAATTCCAGCTTGCAGTGCTACCGAGTACACCAACAACAAATTGCACAAGCTCCCGGTGCCCTGTAACTCTTGTCCTGTGCTCTTTTCAAGCGGAGACTTCAACTCTGTTGGGCTGAGTGTTGTTGTACTGGCTGCAACATTCAGGTCATCACCCCTAACACCGGAGAGGCTTTCCTCAAGCTGCGACTGAAGGACCAGGCAGCCTCACTCCACCTGTTAGATACTGACCCGGCCTTGAAGGATTTGACTCATGTGAGGGCTCCCCTGGTGGACCTTGAGGTCCGGGGGCTGCCAGCACTGCAGTACTTTGGGGGCGTCATCTGGAAGGATGGAGTGTTTGAAAAGATCAACGAAGGTGAGGCAGAAAGATGTGTGCTGGCTTCTGCCCCTTGACATCACCACTTGGTGTCTTCAGGGCTGGTTGCTCTACTGAGAAGACGCACCTCATAACATCCTCATAGCATGTGTAGATAGTGTCATAGTTGTAACACCAAGGACGCTGCAGCTTTTCTACCGAGGAGTGAGGGGTTTTCCACGGTCAATTTGTCTTTCCCCTCCCTGCAATGTGTTCCTCCACCATCTGCAGGTAGTGGTCGGAAATATTTCATGTTGGGTGGTAAAGGTGGTGTTGGCAAGACAAGCTGCAGCTCATCACTTGGAGTGCGCTGTGCCGTGGAGGGCCACACCACCCTGGTGGTGTCAACAGACCCTGCACACAGCCTCAGTGACAGTCTAGACCAGGTACGCCAGCTGTTGGTGGTTCTTCCTTGTATGTGCTGGTGGCTTTGAACTTGCTGTAGTACCAGAGGTGCTTGTCACAGGGTGGGTGAACATGTGAAGGGTTACAGCTGGTGAGTTGTCCATGAAAGTTGGTCAGTAACCAGTGTAGTTGGCAAAGCGTTGCAGTTGCTGTCAAGCTGTGTGGCAAAGTGTCTCTCCCCTGCTGCTCTTACCACACAAGCTTGAGACGACTGTGGGTCCCCATCCAGCAGCCCAGCTTTCTCTCCATCTACATCTGCAGTGGTGTGCACCCAGTGTGCCTAGCACCCTCAACGAATCAGCACACAGTCCTCAGGTGTATATGTATGTTTGCTTGTTGCCCATGATTGCGTGAGGCCTTAGGAGCAAACAGCTTCATGAAACACTTCTTCTGCAGGCAGTATGATATCATAGTGCTTGTCTGCTGCTGACCGCCTCGTCGTTTTGGCTGCTGCTTGCAGGATGTGTCTGGTGGTCTGCCTGTCCAAGTGACCAATCCCATCACCGGGGAGCAGGACTTACCCCTGTACGGCATGCAGATAGACCTTGAACAGGCCCGGGCAGAACTCAGAAATGCAGTGGCCGGAGGAGGAGCTTCAGGTGCCGTTGCGGGGTGTGATGTTAAACGTTGATTACTCATCCATGCTACTGCTGTTGCTGTTGTGGCACTGTCAGCTGCAGCTCCAAGATGTGTGACTGCTGTTTTGTTTTGCCAAGCGCTGGAAACTGAAGTAGGACTGGTACCTGCTGCTACTCCTTGCCTTATTGCTAACTAGAAGGAGTAGCATTTTCAGCGGATGCCTGCTATCTCTGTCAAGGAAACCTACTGCATCATCACTTGGTCATCTGCTGTTGTTGCCAGGCATGGCTTGATCTGGTGTCTATTGATCTTCAAGGTGTTCACTGTCTGTCTGCCTGCCTGCCTGTCCGTCTGTTTGTTTGGGCACAATTAGCTCTTTACATGCCTGTCCCAGACAGCTCAAATCCAGGTCTCACTTTCTGATGCATTGCTTGTGCTGACTCGCAAACGTTGACACCATTCTGTGCACACCCTGATGCTTTGCAGGATTGAATGATTTCCTGGATAGTTTGGGGCTAGGCCTGCTGACTCAGCAGTTAAAGGACCTTGATCTTGGGGAACTGATGGACACCCCTCCTCCTGGTGTGGATGAGGCAATCGCCATCAGCAAGGTGTGGCCGCGCAACTCCTACAACACGTCCGTGGGATCTGTTCAACAAAGTTGAACCTTTTTGGCATAGTTGTCATCAGTGTACCTGTTCGTGGTGTGTATAAGTGTCACTCAAAATAAGTGCAAGCACCTGCCACAGGGTAATTGAAAGACCATTGGCCAGCACCTCCGAATGCAGCAGTGCCCTTGGGTAAGACCTAAAGTTTTGGGTTGCCCAAAGTGCCTTTCTGGACATTTGACATATGGCAGTCTGCAGTGGTTGCATGGCACTGTCCTTATATCGTCTGACCAACATTTCCCGCCGTCACTGCTGTTTCTGCAGGTTGTACAGTTTCTTGACAGCCCGCAGTACTCACACTTTGACCGCATCATATTTGACACTGCGCCCACAGGGCACACCCTGCGACTGCTCACGCTACCAGACTTCATGGACAAGGTAGGCAACTTCTGTGCAATAAGCTAGCTGTTATATCATGATTGTTACTTGTTTAGCAGGTACCCAACCTGCTGAAGACCGAGCACAGCAGATCATTGAGGTCTTGCCTAGTTTTCTTACAGGCAATCCAAGGTGGCGTTGTTCCACTGCTCAGTGCACACACTCTGTTTGGAATCATTGACATCAAGATGCTGCTTCAAAAGCCGCTGCACTCACAGCTGCATTTCCGCAACTGTACAGATAGGCGGCGTGCCTGGGGTCACTTCAGAAGCTGTAATTACAGCAGTATCAACATCCTTGATGTGTCCTGCATGCACCAAGTATCACCTGCCTGCTGTGCTGCAAGCAAACATGGAACATGGGGTTCGACACAGGGTTGCTGATGGTACATGCTGTCCTTCAAACTGTAGGGTTTAGGCAAGATGGTGATGCTGCGGGCCAAGCTCAGTGCTGCGGGCCAAGCTGTGAAGAGCTTCTTCACTGGAGGGAAGGTGCAGCAGGACCCAGCAGTGAAAGCAATGGAGGCACTCAGAGTGAGTTTCCAACAGCTTGTCCTCCAGTGAATGCTTGGCTACAGGTGCAGGCACTGGGTTGTCTCATGCAGGGGTTGCCACTCAGCAACAAGTCTTTTTGAAGTGACATGGCAGTTCCTTGAAAAAAATGGCTAGGAAGTATGTTGCACATGATGCTTATTACGGTGTTAGGTATCCCAGTGCAGTGAGTGTTGGGGTGTAGGGGTGAGTATTGATGCGTTTTGTCAGTAGAAGTAGCCATTTTGCACATTATGCACTGTAAACAAACAACATCAGTTGCAAGCACACACTGAAATTGTAGATAATTAAAGTTCCTGCTGCATGTTGCTGCTGCTGCTGCTGTTGCTGTAGACGCGTATGGATGCAGCTCGTGAGCTGTTCCATGACGCCTCCAAGACACAGTTCATCATTGTGACAATCCCCACTCTCATGGCAGCAGCTGAGTCAGCACGATTAGCAGCAAGCCTTAGGTCTGAAGGCATCCCGCTAGAAACCCTGATAGTGAATCAGGTCATCAGGGAGGAGGCTGGGGAGAAATTCATAGCAGCAAAGATAGCAGACCAGCAGCGGGCTCTCCAGATAGTACGAGATGATCCCGGGTTAGGGAAGCTGCAGTTGATCACTGGGCCGCTGTTTGACTTGGAAGTGAGGGGCGTGCCAGCACTGCAGTACTTTGGCAGCAGGGTGTGGAAATAGCTCGATGTTACTGTACAAGGCTTGCGGTTGTAACCCCCAGCTATAGCCTTGAGGGTCAAATCTGATGACTGTCATCCCTGCAGCGGCTGCCCTGATCAGAATGTGCACTGCAGGAGTCTTTCGTAGTATGGCCAGGTGCTTAAGTGTCAAACCCTCGAGACCACTATAGCAGCTATCTTGGTACTGCTGCCGCCGGCTGAGCAGTGTACTGCCCAGGCATGCCTGCGCAGTGTAGAACTTGCAGATATTCAACCGGATTGAATCTGGTTTCTGTTTCTTTTTGGTGTGCCCCCAGTTGGCTCCTTTCGGGTGGAAACCCTTGAGGTAACTTGTGAGCTGCTACTAGAACGTCCAACCACTGCCGGTCACTGGCTGCTGGTCTCTGCGGCAGCCGCTGGCTCGGCTGACTCATGAGCGCTGCAGCCTCAGGCTGTGGCTTAGCCTGGGCAGTGACTCAGCCAGCCGGCTCAGTACTCAGGCTCAGTATGGGAGCGGGAGTCACTGTCGTCGGACGGCAGGGGGCGTGGAGCATTGCCATTGCCACACACGCCACCCTCTCTCAACATACGCGGGAATCTATTCAAAGACGCCAGCCCTACTGCATACATTTCGTGCAAAACAATCAATTCAGCCTGGTGACAGTTCCCCCATTGGCCATGGTGTGGATCACCAGCTGGTCTGATGTCACACATGTGATGCGCACACAGAGGATGATATTACCACGCAGCCCGCAATGATTAGTCATATGTGACAATTCTCTGTTCTACCAGTAGATTGCAGGGCTGTGGACGCCTTCCAGCATACGAGAGTCTCGCATAGCCTAAAGTCGTTGCCACTTCACAGGGTTGCGGTTTCTCTGCTGCTGAGACTGCTGCTTGGCCGCGATCCTGCGCTGTTGCTTCCAGTGCCACCACCATGCACTGCTCTAACAAAGTAGTTTCCTGCTACTGTTGCTGACTCTGCCATCATCCTTTGCTGCGTCCAAGGTCCTTTAATCAATCCTGTAAAGCCTTGACTGCTGGCCACGGTAACAAAACCACAGGCGCCGTACATCCGCTGTGCAGGGATATTGTCAGCACCAACATGCAGCATGATTACAGGCTGTCCCCAGGCACAAGCTGCAGCAGGTACAACAGCAGCAGGTACAAATGCAGCGGCAGCAGCAGGGATCGAGCACAAACCATTAGTAGCAACAGATAACAATGCCTGTCATGAGTGATACCCTTTCATGGGTTTCATGGGAGATGCAGGTAATGTATTTGCATGCCCCTGCCATGCCTGTCTTGCCAGTATGGCCCATCTCACACAGTCACACCATAGATCACTGAAGAACACTCTGGAGATCGGCTGCTTCGATCAGGTTCGGCAGGTCCGACCTTGGCAATGCTGTTTGGCCTGTTTGCAATTCTCTCCCTTCAAAAGCCCCTGGAGTCGTGTGCTAGCAGCCAGAAGATCAGTCACGCATCAGGGCACGAGCACAAGCACAGTGCTGCCAGGGTCCTGCAGCTGGGCTGTCTGCTGCCACACACACCTAGTCTGCCACAAGCGCCCACAAGCGCCTTGGCCAGCCCCCGGCCCCTGAACTCCGGCAGCACGGCCATGTTACTGATGTAGGGCCTGAGGGGGGCGCTGCTGGGAAAGGGGGCAGGCAGGACGGCCTCAGCCTGCAAAAGAAACAAGAATATAATATGATTGAGGCTCAATGCATGCTCACTCGGCAATGGAGGCTCTGTAGATGTGCAAGGGTTTCACAAACATAGGACCTGTCACCTATCTGTCTGATTGAGGATTATCTGTTTCTGATGGTGCACTCCTCTTAAACAAACACTTGAACAGGGTGGTGCACCTGTCGTGAACCAGGTTAATACTCATCCTGAGCGGCTGCTGCACACTACCTATTGCAACAGTAGGCCTGTAGTAGCAGTCTTAACTTATTGATGGACAAAGAAGTCGAGCAATGTTCTGCCGCTGAGCACTTCAGAGACGGCAGCGTGGCATGCATCACCAATAGCACCTGATAACATGCTACACACACTCTCACAAACACACAGGACATCAAGGAGGGGCCCTACCTGCTTCATGCTGATTGTCGCAGTTGCCACAATCATCCCGGGGCCTCCAGCAGATGATGTTTGCTGCTCAACCACGAGGCACACAAACCGCCGAGCCCTGTTCCACTTGGCCAACTGACGCCTGCAGGTCACACCACACACAACAATGCACCTTCAGCAAAGCAGCACGGTGCAAGTCAGAAACATTGCCGTCTTCTTTTTGCTTCTTCCAACCATGCATCCAAACTTTTGCTTGCATTGAAGATGTACGACACTACGACCAACAAGGCCAAAGCTGTTTTGCTGCATTGTCCTGCTTTGCAACCAGCTGAGCGTCTCATGCAGCACTGCTACTGACAGCGACTCAGGGGCATGCATGTGGCAGTCAGCTGGTTGCAAAGCCGGACATTACAGACAATACCAACACCATTCCCTCTGTCCCTCCACTTTCAGGTAAAATGATCAGCATATTCTGAAGTTCTACTGTCCACTGAAGCTTGAACACTTCAACACTCAAGGCTCTCCAACACTTGAGGCTCTCCACATGTGTTACATAATTTCATTTACTGCATGTTTACTTCTGTCTGAAAACACGCTAACTTGTCCTGTGCTTGTCACCTACAGTTCATGGGGTCCTTCAGTAGGGAACGTGGCAGGAAGCCCTTGAGCCGCCAACAGCTGTCCCCTCAACATGGCCGCCTCTCTAGTCAAGCGGTATGTGCGGCACGCCACAGCAGCCTGTGAACAACAAAGCGCAGCAGTAAACGGCCGTGGATGAGGTTTCACGCTGGAGGTATGCCTGACCTGGATGAGATAATGCCTTGTGATACAACAGTTGGAATAATCCTGCATCATAGTGCTGCAGACAAGCAGACATTATTATGTGGACACTCAACAGCTTGTTCAGCAATCAATCCCACTCGGCGCACATGGCCAGACTACTTTCTTGGCGCATCATTGTTGCTTGACCCCCCTCTTTACTGCTCCCCTGTACAGCTGGCACAGGACTGTAGGCAGCCTCTTCCTGCATACACCACTGTATCTGGACCAACAATCCAGGCACATCTTTGCTGTATCATGGACAAATTGTACGCGACTCAGACAAGTTCTCTTCCAACCAAGACCAGTTCAGCACGCACCTGCGCTTTGTTGGAAAGTGCCTCTGTCAACTTGCCAGCACTTTCTCTTTCTACTGCTGTAGCATAGTTTGCCTCAACCTGCCTAATGAGCTCATTGTCTTCGTAGCCAGGGAACAAACCTGATCCAAACACCTGCGAATTACAGCACAATGTAAAATTGGCCCTTGGACCTGAGGACTCATTTAATGATAGAAGCAAGAGTGGTGTTGATGCAGCATATGTATACCTCCTTTTGATGCAGGCGGCAGCATTCGAGCGTCATACTGTGCAGATGGCGGCTAACCTGCTGCCACTAAGTCACATTGGTTTTGTTGACTGCAATTCCTAAAAATGGTGATTGATTCAAGCCAACTGCTCATAAGGATGTCTTCTACAGCATGGCTGCATGGCCCTGTCAAATCAAGCTGGACAATAACATGGAACCAACGCCATGGTGCCCGCTTATTGAGCAATTTCTGTGGGTGACACCAGCCAAATGCTGCTCTGCTCTCGCACCAACTGAAAGGTTCCCTATTTTCCGTAAGCACCCATCCTTCCCTGTCAGCAACAGCATCTACCTGTGAATAAACATCAGCAACCGCTTGCGCATCTGCTGCCTTAGCACGCCGGATCTTCAATTTGACAGAAGTTGTGACGCTTTGAACAGCAGTTTCTGAGGTCCGGCATCGTACCAGCCGGGGTTGACACCTGCCTGCCTGCTGCTGACTGCTGCACATCCGCCCCTGAGGCATGCAGTTTGTCCTGCCAGGGACCTGCATCTCTGTCTAGCTATATGATCTATCAATTGGACTATGAAGGGCTAAGGAAGCTTGCTATTGAGGCGGGTACAGCCCAAATAGCGGTGCATGGGATGCTCAAGCCGCTTGAGCATTGGCAATGCACATGGCCATTAGGACAAGACCATCTATTAATCAGGCTGCGTGGCTTGGAATCAAGTCATCACATCTACGAGAAAGCCAGTGATCCGAAGTAAGCAAACACCACGTGTGCGCGCTGAGCATTCTGTGCGTCCAGAGATGTCCTAGTACAGAGGCACTCACATCAGCAAGCCGAGAAGCAACACAGATGCATGATTACAGATGTCATGCGCTTGATAGCCCAATGAGCCTGGTATTCCCTCGCCAACGGGCAGAGGCACTCATGTAACAACAGCACCACTCTCACACAATTCGCACTTGTGCTGCAGCGCACATCATGTTGAACACACCTCTGTGGAGCGCACACACAACAAACAAAAACAAACAGACAGAACATAGAATGCAGAATATGCAAACCAGATGCTGCGCGCTGTGCATCGCTGCTGCTGGTGGTACTTGCCAATGATGACCGGTCAGCAACCGCCTGGACCCGACAGACTGCACACCATATGGCCGCCCTGGCCATTTGCACCCAGCTGACGAACGGAGGCTCTTGCTGAATCAGTATGAGAATAATGAAAATGAACGCCCCAGCATCGCACATGCAATGTACACTGCTCAGCATCCCCTGTCCCCCATCAAAAACAGAAGCAAACCTGCCAACCCTTTTACATCCCTGCTCAAAATCAGCAGCCGCCAAGTGCTGCCACTGTCATCATATCCTCCTGCACCGGCATAGCCAGTCATTCTGCAGGACAGAACAGCTGCTGCACCTAGTGCTCGGCTGCTGGTGTTGTGGCGGCGGCCTCACTGCCGGTTGCCTGTTCAGCCTTGCCTGTCACCTCAGCAGCAGCAGAGCGCACACTGCTGCTGACCTGCTGGGCCTTGGCTGCAACAGCATCACCTGAAGAATGGTCAAACGAATCAACAGTGGCAGGTCAACAGCATGTCACTGGTAAGAGAGCTTGCTCCCATTACAAGCAAGCAAGAGGTAGGTTGAGGTGTACATGTAGGGGGCTTTTGATCACAATGAGAGGAAACGCCTAGTCAATCAGCATGAGCTTCAAAATCTTTGTAGCAGCGTTAGTCATGCTCTCTCGCACCCCTGTCCTTTTAGTTCCTATCTGATCTCCCTTTGCTTCTTCTGCTGCCTTTCATGCCAAGCGCATGCCACCCCTGCCCCCCTTCGCTGTACAGTTTGTTGAGCCTGCAGCTGATGAGGCGCATGCCTTGCTACAGCAGCATCTGCTGCTGCATCACCCCTCCACCCTTCCCCTCCTTCCACACCCATCTCACCTGCTTCCTTTGCCTTTGCTGCTGTCTTGTCTGCAGTGTCCTTTGCTGCTGCAACAGCCTTGCCAGCTCCCTCAGACACGTCCTTCTTTGCCTTCTTGTAGTCAATAGCAGTCTCCTGCAGGCGCCAGGGCACGATGAGGCACGAGAGGGATCAGGCACGAGAGAAATCATCATAACATCAATAACACAGACCAAAACGTCAGTCCAAAAAATTACAGCACAAAATACACATGCCCGTCTCAGTTGCTGGTTGTGGCCCTGCAAAGACGGTGAGGAGGGTCAGATGACCAGCCACATGCTACCCGATGCCCAGATCTGCACATCATGACCCGTCACACACCACACAGATAATTCAGAAATGTACTGTGACCGGCAGGCTGCTGCTGCTGCTGTGCTCACATCTGGGTTGAGTCTGAGTATCTCTGCGTTGAGGGCAGTGGCGAATGTGACCCAGCAGAGGTAGGGAGCCATCAGGGGGTAGATCACCTCAGGACGCTTCTCAGCCATCTTCACCGTGGCAGCAGTGGCAACACCCAGCAGGGCTGCAGCACAGGCATGAAGAAAATGTAGTTACTGTGCTTCCGGTGTTGAACAACAACTTCAGTGTAAAATGTTCGCATATGAGTGAGCCAACATGCCATACTAGCTGCCTGTCCTGCAAAAAGCTTTGCCCAGGACGTTGCCCAAGACCACCCCCCCCCCCACAAAAATGCCGCCAATGTGTCGCTCACCGACACTGTCTGCAAGTGCCAGGTCCAAGGCATGCTGCTTGAAGAATAGCGGTGTCCAGGCCAGGTTGAGCGCCAGCTGTGCACCATACAGTGCAAGAGGGAGACCACGCTTGCCGCCCTCTGTGAACATGCCCAATGCAGCAGACAAACAAATTCTTTTCTCTCTCAAAGACGAAGTGACACATGGATACTTTCACAATCCCAGACGATACTCTCGCATGGGATAGCAAGCCAGGATGTGGCCAGTGATGACGTAACCTGGTGAGACATGGCGCTGCTGCTTGCAGGATGCAGCACCTGATGGTGAGATGATTGGAAGCTCCATGGGTGCACAAGGGCATTAGAGAGGCACAAGAAAGCATCCTGCAATTATATGAGCTGCTGTCCTGAGACTTACTCTGCTGGAGCACGAACCAGCTGGCAACGCCCATGCTGGTGTAGAACACAGACCAGGCAGGACCAAACAGCCAGTTCTGGGAAGCGCAACACAGAGGGTTTGCAGGAACAGCAGATGCAGGGACGGAACAAAAAACTCAGCTGCAGGATGTCAGCAAGGAGAGGGTGCGCGGGATAAAACACGACACAACAAAATTATACAGGCAACAGCACTGGACACTTCAGATGCACTACATTGGAGCTTAAGCTTCAGAGGCTTCACAGCCTCATGAAGACCAACACATGAGACAGGGCTACTGCAGAACAACTGCAACTGTTGCCGATGCGGCCCATCATCGTACTCTGCAACGCTGAAGATATGTTCACAGGCAGCATAGGGTAAATGCGGACAACAGCAGGAGGCACTTACTGGTGGGTTCCATTTAGGCTTCTTCAGCCCAGCATACCTGCAATGAGGCACAGACAATGTTTATACTGTCTTTAACAGCAGTAAAGCAAAGTTCAAGCACTGTCGTGGCAATGGCGCGTCGTTCGTGAGGACAGATGGCTATAGAAAACCCACCAGCCCTTGATCTCGTGGTTGGTCGCGAGGCCCACTGCAAAACCAGAACCAAGTGGCAAGGCCACAGATGCCATCTGAAGCGCAAAACATAGGCCGATCGTAAGGCAACGGCGCTTCAGCAATTGTTTACAGACAGTGACTTGGAAATATGTCGAAAGCGCTGCATGAAGCTGGAATGAAAGCATTTCGAGCTAAGTCGTCTGCACAAGCGAAGAGGCAGCCCCTCACCAAGCTCAGAGCTGCACCCATCGTGTCGATCGACTGCAGTAAACGACCAGCAAACACCAGTTGTAACTCTGCAAAGCCTGTACGCTTCCCGAATGCAAGCTGACGAGCTGCTTACAGCAAGCGATGGACCTTGCCCCAACGACGTCAGCGTGCAGGTCGCGTCCACGTGAGAACCCTCAACACTTGATGGAGCAGTTGCAGCAGACACAACATTGCTTCATGGCTGCTGGAAAATAGCATATGCAGCTCCTGCGCACTTTGCAAAGGCTGCATCAGTCCAGGTGCTCCTACCCTCGCCCAGCTTACCTGCTGTTGTTCCGGTGTTTTTTCCGTGAAAATGTAGTATGAATGTTGGATGACACCACAATAATATGCTTCGTTTGATACACAGTCTACCTGATGAGCCGCTCACCTGGTGGGCTGCATGGTGTTGCAGCAAGTGGGCAGCAACTGAAGCTCAGATGTTGGGATGTTGTGTTGCCGTACAGGGACATCTGTGATTTGGACCCAGTTGTATTGCACTCACAGAAGTATTGAAGGATGTGCACTGTAAGCAGCAGGAGACTGCCATGGCAGTGCAGTACTGTACGTCTGCTGCTGCTGCGTGCAGTTTCGTGTTGACATAGCACATTTGCCATAGCATCTCAACTTGCTACATGGCTCAATTTCTTTTACAGTGCTGCTGGCACAATTATGAAGCTGCATAGCAATCAACTTCCAGGGGAAGTGACAGTCGAGTATATAGGCTTAACACCGTCCAGTTACAATCCTCCTGCCATACAGTGCAGCGCACATGGTTTCTCAGGTTTGCTACTAGTTTAAGCAGCACTGAGCTTACCCACCATTGCCTGTCACTCCAGTGCAGTGCAGTGCTGCCCTGGCACTGGAGTGGCAACTGCTGCTCGGAGCAGTTGCCTGAATCAGCACCAATGTCGCAACATTGCAATGACACTTTTCACCTTCAGGGACCATCCCTGAACCAACGGTTGCAGACACAAACAACATAAGGACACCAGCCCAGCATAAGGCTGATGTTGTGTGGTACAACTGTCCGACACATGAGTCATCGTCATGCACTGACGCCCGCATGCGGGCGTGATCAACGCTGACAGCCACAAACATTGACCACCACAGGTGGGGGGCACCACCTGGTGAACAGTACTACAGGTAGCGGCAGCTCAAAGTTTGCTCTGAAAAAACTGTCATAGCTTAGGCTTTGAATCAGCAGTACTGCTGTGTGCCTAACCAAACATCCTGTTCCAGTTTCAGTCAACCTTTGCCTTTTCACACTCTCTGATCTGAATTAATTTTCATTTACAAAGCTGACGCACATGCCCTTTGTTTCATTCTCGACTGCATAATCAAAGCTCAAAGTCTGGCTGCGCTGTAATACACTGCCTAACCAGCCAGACACCGCCTCAGTACTCTGTGCACACTGCTGGCATACCTGCAGTAGCATAGAGCTGCAAGACAGGGGCCAACCCAACTTGCCACGGTAGCAGTCCTATGCGTTACGCATACAGATGGTCACTAGGTACACCAGCGCTGTGCACAGAGTCCAGAGATTGAACTATGTGATGAAAGTTATGTTGTCCTGCAAGGTTGCATATATGCATTTCAGAAGATAGCTATGCTGCCATTGCTGCCTCAAGAAAGGCAGCCCCTGACTCTCCAGCTGAGCGTCCCCGGGGCCATTCTGCCAGAAACAACAATCAGCCTGACAATTGATCAAGAGCTCAACTGCTTTGACTGCATCCCCGCCCCAATGGACCAAGCAACACACAGAACATGCATTTGAGTGTATTATATACAGGACTGCTGATACATCAGCAAACAAGTGATGGTGGCCGGTTGACTACAGCCTTCAATTGCTAGTCAAGATAATTCACAATTACTGACAATCGCCAAGAATCTCCCCTCCCACTGGGCTGTGGTTCCAAGGCGGCCCCTGAGGGTGGTCTAATCCTGCCGTGTGTGTGCCAACGTGGCTGAGCCACCAACAGCAATCTCACTAGGGCTTTGCGATCAGAGGGCAACCCTTCTACCTGTAGCCAGATGCTACTACCAACGCCAGAATAAGAGTCAAACAAACCTTGACTGCTGCACTGCGACATGATGCAGGAGCCCCAGGCACAAGCATGATCACCAGACATAAGGCATGACACCAGTGCATAATTGTGGTGTTAGTGCTGTGTGTGCATGTGTACCTTGCAGGACAATACTGCAAACAAGGACAAAACCAAAGGCTGTACGGAGATGGAACCAAGCAACCAACCAACTATGGCAGAATGATGATTGCTGCTTGCAATGGCAACACACGGTCAAGGGATATCGCCGCTGCTGTTGTACACAACTGCAATTGTGGAATTACAGCAGCACAGACAGATCCTTGTGTCTGTGGGTATGAGGATGGTGTCCCAGCATCCCAACTGTAGGCATGATCGTGAGCACACTGAAACATGTCTCAGTGCCACTGTCAGTGGCTGTAGGTATACCCGCACATGCAAAATCTGCCCAAGTAAATGAATGTGGGCAGTCCCATGCACTAACAATGAATAATTCACACAGACCCACACACGATGCCCCAAAACCTCACCAGAGATTGTCAAGAAACCTGCACAAAGATATGCTGTGCATTTGCACATACCCACCAAAATCATTGGATGCATTTGCAGGAGCTCAAGTGCGCCAGACAGCGTCCAGCACACACGGGAGAATGAACTGCTGTGCTGCCTTGAGCGAAACCAGCTGACCTTGGCGTACAAGGGCTGATGCCATTGCTGCCTAAGTCACCACAGCAACGTGTATTGATGATGATACTGCAACAGCAAAGCACGCACCTGCCTCTTCAGCAGCTGTTGTCACTGCAGAGCCATGACAACACTGCAACCTGACCAAATTTTGAGCAGCGATCAGTGGCTGCTGCTGCAGCTGACTGCCGCAGTGCTGGAAATTTCATGCATGCCATGCGCAGCAGACAAGTCCAAGAGTATATATATGAGCACCATCACAGTAACTGGTTGGTCAGATCAGGCGACCACCAGCAGCTTGCACAGCTACCCTGAGCACAGACTGCTGAATGACCTCATCATAAGAACAAGTGAATCAGAGGAGAACCAAAAGCTCTTTGATGCAGCAACATAAAAGAAAATAACATTACAAGGCACCGCCAATAACACCTGACAGTAATGTACTGCCTGACACTCCCTGGCCTGCAAAATGATGATAATCATCAACTGTGGTAACACACGGCTTTTCACATTCTTGTGGCACTTGATGCCATGCAGCAGCAGATGCCATGCCCACCATGCTGACATCAATCAACCACCTCCCAGCACCTCCAATACAGCCGCCGCCGCTGCTGCTGCTGCTGCTGTGTTTTAGGGTGATATGCAAAGTGTTGGGTACCAGTTCCAGGGAACCTCAGGCTCCCTCCACCACTCCCGTTCTTTCAAATTAAAACTCTGGTACCACTGGCAGCCATGATGGTGGCCAAAGTTACATGTTATATTGGAAATAACAGTGTTGGGCAGCGCCATCTGCAGTGCCAGCAGCAGCGACTTGTCGCTGTGGTGAAGATGCAGCAGTGGCAGCAGCAGCGCCTTGAGGTTTTGAAGGCGTCTCATGGCTTTGACACCTGTTATTTCCGCATTTGAACGCCCATCTAACAGGAGGTACCTGCAACACACAGCATAGGTCACACAGCAACACACAGGATGATGTGATCATGCTGCAAGTGATCTGTATGGGGCAAGTGCTCACATTCATAAGCAGCTTAATAGGATGGAGAGTCGCTTAGTCAGGTAGAAAGAGAATGCAAGATTACATGTGCTGTGGGCTTCAGCAGAAACCTTCTGACACACTTAAACATACCAACAACACCAGATCACAGGTATGAGCAGCCTTGTGATTACCAAGATAGCCAAGACCGTCCAACTCGCCCAAGCTCTGTGCCAACCCACCTGAGACTGTTCAGATCCCCCAGGCTGCTGACATCAGCATGTTGCTCCACTGTCAGGCCCAGAACCCTCAGCCTGCTGAGACCTGCCACAGCAGCAACCCCACTGGTGCCAATTCCTGCAAGTGGGGCCTCCCTGACAATCAGGCTGGACAGGTCAGGCCAGGCCCTTGTCAGGTACCACAGGCTGCCACTGCTGATGTGGCAGTGCAGCAGGCGCAGGTGCCTGAAGGACACCAGAAGACATGTGCAAGGATATGTTCTAGGTTGGTAAAACTGGCGGAGTGGTAGCCAGGCAGCAGTAGCAGTGTCAAATACAGTAGCAGCAGCAGCAGCAGCTGGAGGAGGAGGAGGAAGAGGGAATGCCTCTCATGCCTTCGGGCTGATTGACTACTTCCAAGTTTGACTGGCTGGAAGGCATAAGAGACGCTCCTTCTTCTTTCTCCTCCTCCTGCTGCTGTATTTGCGATCCTCCTGGGAAGATCTTTATATGATGAAATACATCAGCACATGATGATCTCTGGGTTCCCAAACCCGGACCAAGCATCTATCATCATAACATGCTGGAGCAGGTAGCACGGCAGAAAAAAGTGCTGTCATTTGAGGACAGTTTGTGATGCTGCTGAATGCCACTGGCAGTGCAAAAGTAACACAACACAGTGTTACGTAACATAACATGACGCACCTCAGATGTGGTGTGACAGCTCCCATTGCTGTCAGATCTTGACTGTCAAGGGGGTAATTGTGCAAGGATATGCTGACCAGGCTGGATGGCAGCTGGGACCAAAATGACCAGGGATGATTGGCAGCAGCAGCAGCAGCAGCGGTGTAATGGCCGCCATCACTGCTGCCGTCACTGGTGCCTTCACTTGCATCATCTGCAGCAGAAGCAGCAGTACAGATGAACTCAGCAGCAGGTTAAGGAAGGTTTGCTTGCAGGAGCTAGCAGCAGAATGTTATTAGGGTGCACAGGCTTGGAGCTGTCCTTGGAGGAGCCACACTGCAATCTCACAAGCACAGCAGCAGCAGCAGCAGCAGCAGCAGCATGTGATGGTATTAATCATCCCACCAGTCCCCATCATCATGTCACCTGAGAAGTGCAGTGTGAGATCCTGTAGGCGGGTGTAGTCAGTCAGCCCAGACAACAGCAGCCCAACATCACTGCAAAACCCTCCAGCAACACCCACACTGCTGCTGCTGCCGGCAGCAGCAGCAGCAGTGGCAGCAGCAGATACGTCTAGGGTGATGCTTGTGAGTTGAGTCCAGCTGGGCGCCAGGTGTGCCAGGGAGAAGGGCGTCAGGGACAGGCCTGGGGCAGCAGCAGCAGCAGCAGCAGCAATATTGCTTGTCAATCAATATTTTCTGATGATGTGTTGACACAAAAGTGCGAAATGCACTGTTCAATGAAGGTTGAAGCAAGCAGATACAGATCTTGCATGTGGACATTTTTCATGACAAGAGCTGGCTAGTTCACATCAAGCAGAGCTGTAGAGCTGAGAGGTTTCAAAGTGAGGAGCACATCAGCATGTGGCTGATCCTCAGACCAATCCAGATGAAAGGAATTTACTGATGCACCTACAGATGGTTCAGCACAATCGGAAGCTGCAGCAGCACATTGATTAAGCTGCAGCACCAGCAGCAGCATAGAAGCATGCTGATTCTTTTAGAGACATGTTTTGTCAGGGAGCTGGCCTGGCCAGGTCTAGTGGAGCTTGTTGCTTTCGTTCTTTGCTGATTACAAAGTATATTCAGAATCAGAAACAGTGTAGTAGTACGTGTTTGTTGTTTGTGGCTGTTGTTCACCTCTTGGCATGTGTTGAGGCAGGTGGAGGTGGAAGCACTGCAGCTGGTCCAGGGGGGACAGCCGGGTCAACAGATCAGCACCAGCATGTGCAACAGTACTTCCATCACCATGACCAACACCACCTGCTGCTGCTGCCCAAGTGTCATCATGAGCAGCAGCAGCAGCAGCAGCACGGCTGCTTCCAGCTGATCCTGCAAGGGTCCTGCTGCCAGCCCTACCCATGCTGCTGCTGCTGCCAGCAGCAGCAGTAGCGAGTGAGTGGTGGTAATTGCCGGCCCAGAAATCTGGCGGTTGAGGTGAGTTGGAAAGTCCTGACAGACTTCTCAGGCCATCAAGCAGGCCCTGAGAATCAGGCTGCTGCTGCTGCTGCTGCTGCTGACTGTTCTGAGGTATGCTGCATGTTATCTCACTGCTGCTGCCAGGGACTGCTGCTGCTGCTGCTGGATCTGACAGTGATAGAGCAGCAGCAGCAGCAGCAGCACTGCTGACTCGTGGCTTCTGGATAAGACTTCTGCCTGCAGTGCTGATGATACCTTGAGCTGCTGAACTCCCACCAACTGCATTCACCTGGCCTACCTGTTGCTGCTGCAGCTGCTGTTGAAGTGCTGCTGCTGCTGCCACGCCCTGCTGCTGCTGCTGCAGTGGCTGTGCAAGCAAACACGGCCCAGACACGATTAGGGTTCTGAGGCTGATCAGCCGCCTGGCAGCTTCCACCACATCATCAGCAACTTGTAGATTATCAATCTGCAGTGCTTTCAGAGCAGGCCAAGCACCATGAGCTGTCAGTGCTGAACCCCCATCGGTCGCTGCTGCTGCTGCCGCCGCCGCCAGGCCCCCAGCAGCAGCAGTGCCAGCGGCAGTGTCAGGTTTTGCCAGGCTGGTGATCCAGCTGTCAGGGAGTGAGGCGTACGGGCCTGCACTGAGGAACTTTGCTCCACCATGAAGTTCAAGGTGCGTTATTGATGCCAGCTTACGTAATCCAGCACAACTACCTGCAGGGGAACATGTACAACATGTCAAAAGCGTTGCGCAGAGCGTCTCAAAGGGTCTCAAAAGTCTTAGAAGTTGTGGCAGCATGCTTAAGACTAACAGGCAGCACAGCAGGACAAATGCAAGTCTTAAATTCTCTACAATATATAGGTGAAGATGTTATCCCAAAAACTTACTGAATGTCATGTCAATGCACTTTTCACAAGTCTGTGCTCACCTAGCAGCACCAAGTCTGACTGCAAGCGCAGCTTACGTAATCCCTGCAGAGGTGTCAGCACCACAGTCCAGTCAGCACCAGAGAACTTGACACGAGTGCTGATTCTACTGCCACTGCTGCTGCTGGAAGAGGAGCTGCTGCTTCC
Source organism: Coelastrella sp. MACC-549 (assembly GCA_018290735.1). Classification (NCBI taxonomy): domain Eukaryota; kingdom Viridiplantae; phylum Chlorophyta; class Chlorophyceae; order Sphaeropleales; family Scenedesmaceae; genus Coelastrella; species Coelastrella sp. MACC-549. The sequence goes on from JABEVS010000042.1 coordinate 47,535, forward strand.
TACACTGCTGTCACTGCTGCCACGACCAGTCTGGACAGCAGCGGCAGCAGCAGCAGCAGGCTGCTGTGTCTCGCTGCTTGCAGCAGCAGTAGTGCTTGAGAAAGCACTCCTCCAAGCGCTGTTGGTGTTATTGCTGCTACTGCTGCTGCCATTGGTGCCTAGAAGCAGATTGCCAGCAGGCTGCTGCTGCCGCTGCCGTACAGCTCGTCGCTGCCTGCTGCTGCTGGGGATGGCGGCAGCAGCAACAGCAGCAGCAGCAGTGTCCGACCCACCCCCGCCCAACCCGGCATGTGCAGCAGCAATTCGTCTGAGATCATCATTGCTGGGCACTAGGACTCCCAGATCTAATTCTTCAAGATGTGTCAGTGTGCTAAACACCTGTCCCAAAACCCCAAGTGTGACATTTATTTGACCCCGTAATGACAAATGAGTGAGATGGTTTAGTAATTCCAGGGTGGCAAAACCCTCATCTTGTACCCTGATGGTACTGAGATCTAATTTGATCAGATTACGTAATGCTGCTGCTGCTGCCAGGGTAGAATCAGCAAGGCAGAGTTCCCCAAGGAAGAGGTAGGCATTCTTTGTCAGGACCAGCTCAGTCAGCTGGGGCAGGGTGAACACAGACTGCAGCAGCAGCAGCAGCAGCAGCAATAGACATTCAACATCAGACGGCAGGTTGGCACAAGCTGCTGTGTAGATTAGACAGTCATGAAATTTATATGAATATGTCTGTATGTCTATACAAATTGATTGAAACATTCCAAGTACATGTATTCATATACATACACACACTACCTCCAACACTTGTCATGAAACTGAATGTATCATATGTATTATATATCACATACACCTTTGGATGGATGTCATTCTAATCAACTATCAGGATTCAACATCACCAGCAATATTTCACCTGCAGTGCCTCCCCCTCTTGCAGGATCTGGCCAGGCGCCCACAGAGCTGTGTCCCAGATCACCCTTAAACCTCGGAGACACTTAAACCACGCCAGCTGACTCAGAGCCCACGGGTCACGTGTGAAGGTGGCATCTCTGATTGTAACATGTGTTGTTTGTGGAATACCAGCAGCCAGGTGCTCCAGGCTGACAAGGCGGGACTCCAGACGAACCAGGGGCTCCACATCCATGCGGGCCTGGCAGCAGCAGCAGCAACTTATTGTCATGTGCATGCTGTCAGAACATTTGCACCAGAATAAACCCATTTATCACATAATCAGCCTTGCTGCTGATGCTTTAATAATTGGTGGTACTAGTAATACAAGGAGCAGAGCATTCACCATAACAGGATCAGTGGATTGCTGGGTAACATGACTTCCTAACATGTTATTAACAACACGTACCTGCACGGGGTCACACCAGCCATTGGCATGGCAAAGAGTGACATGTCTGACACTGGGAAACACATTGCCGGCACGCCGAAGAGCAGACCGGGCGGTCTTGCTGCTCAGATACCTGAGAGCAGGCCAGGCAGCAGCAGCAGCAGAAACGGTAGAGGCAGCAGCAGCATGAACATATCTACCTAGATATAGAACGTGCTGCAACAGGTGCATTGGCTGCAAGCAGCATGGGTGGTGGATATGGGCAGCATTTGGTTTGCTGCTTCAGCATTGTTCAGGGGTTGCTTCCTTGCAATATCTGATATTGGATATCTGGCACTTGGATGTAACAGTCAGCACTAATGAGTGCACAGCACTGCTGCTACTGCAGCAACAGTGTCTGTAGGCTGCCTTTCTCCAAGTTCTAGGAGGACATCTATAGACACTGTTGCTGCACCAGCAGCAGTGCAGGGGCGCTCTAGATATGGCCCATACCTAGGTGCAGCACCTATCAACCTGCGACCCTACTTTCTTTCCGGCAGTTGCTTTCACCTTTTCGGGCATTTTGGCGGTCATATACAAGTGATAAAGGATCTTACAAACAACAGCAGCAGCAGCAGCAGCAATATGTGGTGCACATAGCTAGTGGCTACGCAATTTTTCAAATACAGAAAACAACATGTTTGTCATCTCTTAACCCATGTGGGTCTCTCACCTTGTTGGTATTGTGAGCTGTTGTGTGTAGCTGCTGAGTGTGCTGTGCCAGTGGTGGCAGGTTAGTCGAGCAGCAGCAGCAGCATCAGGAGGCAGGTACATCAACACAGCCTGCAGGGAGGAGTAAGAGATCAACACAGCTGAGGTGGAGAGCAGCAGATGGAATTGGCAGTCAGCCAGTGAATGTGTGTGGGCTGATCATAGATGGCCAAGTTTTTGATGATCATTACTATGCAGCAAGACGTACAGCATGTGTTCTGTTCTATGGCATGTTCACTGCTTGAGAAATGTCTGGTGGAGGTGGTACTGCTGCTGCTTCAAGGTAGCATCTGCCTGGTATCTTTCAACATGCTCTGCTGCTGCTCTTATTGTGGGTTGCACCCACTTCCTTCAAGGCGCTGAGGGATCCTATGAGGCAGGATTGAGCATCACAGAAATTGCCAGTGCTTGGGTTGCTGCTGTTAACGCTGCGGTCCGTGCTAACAGTTTGCAATGATATCTGCTGCTGCTGCAGTCGGGGCTCTATCACGGTGTCCGTGAGCTTGTCTGTACAGCTCAGTGCTTCAGACTCTGAGACTGCCTGATAGTCTCTGCTGCTGTGCACGTACTGGTTGCTGAGCTCTGCGGGTTGCTCTGCAGAGATCGGCGGTTTCTCACACCATAGCTTCTAAGGTTCTGTTGTATCATGTAAGCAGACGTTGGCAGGGCTAGCACCAGCACAGTCCTGGCTTTGACTGTTGCCCCACCCGATTTACTAGGTATGCGTGAGGTTACAGGGCAATGGAAATGCAAAACGCTGCATATCTGCTATTCACAAGATGAGGTACCTGAAGCACGTCGTCTGGCACAGTCTGCCAGTCGCCAGCAACGACTGTTCCAGGCGATGCACGAGACCCCCTTTTGCTGTTTGACTCCTGTACACCAAAACACCGCGTGCAGAACAGATCGACCCAGCCATGGTCATTACGTACTGGCTTGTACGATGCAGCAGTCGTTAGCCAACACAGTGGCAACCAATGCCGAAATACAGTACGCTTGCTGTGTGTAGCATGAGCAAAGCACGTCATCTACCGCAAGCAGACCATGATTAGTTCCTAGAAGTGGATTACCTCTGTGAAATCATGCGAGCAAGCGCTGGCTTCGGCAAAGCAATTTAAGAAGCAGCTCAGGAAGCTCGGCATGAATGAGCTTGTTGTCAGACGAGCTTCGCTAGCTCAAGTTATATATTGTGCAGCACACGGCATTGAGTGGCACCACGGCCCGTTGAGGAGCTTGGCATATTCAGCCAGAAGCCGTAAGTTGGTGGCTGTCGCTTCGATACACCCTGGATAACTTGTCAGATGCTCATGTTGAAGATAGTGCATCCTGACCAGTGCCTAGGGCAGTCTTCTGCACTGACGATCCGGTCACATGGTTCACGCCTGCCAGGGACCAACCCATGTGATGTCCCTTCGTATCCGAGTTGACAGCCGTTGCCCCTTCTCTCGCACCGGAAGCATATTATGGAGTTAGGGTGATTGATTATACTTGCCACAAGCTGATGCGGGATCATGTCCCTGTGGTGTCGGTAGTTCAATCCCCGACAACAGGTTCCCTTGATACCAACTTAGGCGCTCAACGTTTGTCACCAGCATGTTGCTCATGAACGAAACGTCGAGCAGATCAGCACCAGACGGCTTGCTGCCCCGGTATGCAGCTGTGCTGTACAGCTGCCACGTCCATACTGCTAGTTCTACAGTGCTCCAAGTGGGACCACTTTGTATTTGAGCACCTGCTGCTGACGCATTTGCCAAATGCTGGTAGCACCCGCACTATCATGTCAATCCCATCCGCCTGATATACTCGGGGCTGGCCACCTGTTCAACAGCACAGCAGGCTGCTGCTGTGGCTGTTGTTGTCTTCTGATGGTGGGCTCACTAGGAATGTCTGCAGCACCTATTGTCAGCTCGAGACCTCCATCTGCTGCTGCTGTTGCTGCTGCTGCTGGTCCTCATCTGCTCCAGGTACCTCGTTGAACATGTACTGCTCCTGATACTCTATGAGGAACTGAGTGCTGCGCTTGACATCAACAAACAGGCTGTAGACCTTGCTGATGTCCTCAATGTCAACCTGTAACAGAAACCAACACAGTGAGATGAATTGTCAGTGCTGGAGCCAATATATCCACTCTACATTGGTAACTGCTTTGACGCACCACTGTCATGAAAAGCCAGAAAGCCTCACAACTGCTACTTTACACAACTGTTGTGAAATCCAGATGGCAGCACAACTGCTACTTTACTCAACAGTCTGTGACAGCTGCTCCACTCGATGCGTCACAGACACTTCCTCTACCCATACTGTGTCAGCAAGTTGCTGATGTGATGCTGAAACACATCAACAGCTGCAGATGCCCCTTTCATTAACAGCAGCAGACGCC